>JAQQZY010141871.1:0-16872 GCA_030068375.1 Ostorhinchus rueppellii
ATTATTATTATTATTATTATTATTAATAATAATAATAATAATAATAATAATAATAATAATAATAATAATAATAGTAATAATAAAAAAATCCAAGTAAAGGAGAATTTGCAGGATAAAAAAACTTAACACAAGAGAGGATATATTCTTCTCTTTGCTGAACAATCTCCCTCTGCAGAGCTGTGCAGCCTTGAGATTCATATTACAGAGTGTAGTGGCTGCTTCTGGTTACACTTGTGGAAAATATTACACTGCATCAGATACTGGGGTGATGAGTCACAAGGCATATAGAGGAAAAGTGAACCAACATGTTTCCCCCAGTGTGTTCCCAGTTGCAGCCATCCCATCCTGAGTGGGCAGTGACTCGTACCTGGTTGAGGTTGGAGGCCCAGTTCTGAGCCTCCGCAGCCTGAGCTTTATCTGTGAGCTGTTTGTCTGTTCTGCTCTCCACTGTGACACTGCCCTCGCCAATCTGCCTAATGAATCGCAGGAACTACACAACGACAACGAAAAAAAAATGACAACAAAACAGCATTTACTATTACCAACTCATTATGCTTATACTAATATACTGTTCAAGTCCTATTAATCTGACATCCAACTAAAACTGTTCAAAGCCATAACAACCAAAGTCAAACTGAATCATCCACATTATCAAGGTGCTGCATTTCCACAACACCACTCTACAACTACTTAAAGGAACAGAGAAAGTGTATGATGATAAATATGTAAAAAGAAATGGCACATGGTGTAATAGAAGTCCAATGAGCGTGAGGCAGACATTAAGACACACCTCTGTGTTTTGTAACTTGGGGTCATCAACCTTTGCAACAAGCTCATTGGCCGTCTGCCTCAGCTCATCTCCAGCCTGATACTCCTTAGTCCTGCCAGATTAACAACAGAAAAAGAAAATGAAAACACAGAATAGTAGAGAGTCATCTGAACATGAGAGATAATTTTTGCTGTATATATGTATGCTGCTTAAAGCCACTTTAGGCTGTATGTTATATTAACACTGTTGCTCAAGTTTATACTTTTGACGTCAGTGCATTAAGTTAATTATTAAATACATGCAGGCCACACTGATTGCAAACTGTTAAGGAAAAGACAGATTAAACTGATTAATTAGCAAATATTTATTGATAAAAATGCTAAATTTCTGGCATTATTTCATCAATTTATTCCTATTTTTTGTCAGTGAAAAGGCGTTGCTCATGAAAACTGACAGGAGTTATTCAGATATGTATTTGTATATGTTGGCCTTTCCTGCATGTCCTCCTTTTCTCTTGCACTGCCTCTTTTACATAACCCCACACATTTACTGCCTGTGCTCCAAATTTACTGCAGTATGCCTGAAGTTGCTGTACACTGTATACAAGCTATTTTTCATCTGCAAATCCTCAGTACCCTCCATTCCTAGAAGTCTCACCACTCATTCTCCTTGTCTCCCAGGTCTCCCAGCCACAACTTCTCTTCTGACTGCTCCAGATACTCCTCAGCCCAGCGTCCAGGATCTGGAGCAGAGGAAAAAAATAAATAAAATAAACAAAAAAACAACAAAAAAAAAAACAGAGCCAGAGGGAAAACTATAACAGAAGTATTACATCTAATGAATGTAAAAGTACTTGTCCTACATGGCTGCTCTAATTTAATACTGACATTTATGTGACGAACTAATGATGAGTCTACAAACACAAAATGCATATCAAGCGAATAGGAGACCATAAATAGCTCCTATAAGAAACTTAAGATACCTGCAGCCTCAGCTATAAACTCCCTCGTCCAATCAGCATCTGCTGTATCACCAAGACTGATGAGGCCTGGCGTAGCAGCAGAGTCAGACCCCGACACGAACTCAGCCGCCCAGTCACCAGAGAGGGCCAACGCCGCCACATCTGGAGCTGTGATGTTTAATCACATAATCATATAAGAAACAGGTCTGGGTTCAAATTCAAGCCTTAGTCTGATGAAAACTGCGTACCTCTCTGTGGAGCCTGTCTGTAGCTTTGCTGATCGATCTGCTGCATTTCCTCCAACAGCTGGCCCATGTCAAATGTGTGGGGGGGTCGTGGAGGAGCTTGAAGGAACTCATTGACCAGCTGGCAAAAAAAAAACAAACAAAAAAAACAGCAAACAATCATATTATCTTGCAACTTTTTATAAACTACATGTACAAATTGCAAACAGGAAAGGCATAATGTCAACACTGCATAGCATAAAGTCAACAGAATATGCTTCACACTGATCTGAATATGAACACTGACCTCTTCCTCAGTGGCAATTTCAATAGGAGTGGGAGGAATCTGATAAAAAAAGAAGACAAAAAAGTATGTCATTAGTGCAAATGCATATGGTGAAAATGCAATTTCATAGATAGACTAATAATAATATTCCTTTATTTAACTAGTGATGAACATCTTAAAATTGCTCACTGTAGGTGTTGAGCGGTGCCGCCATGCCCCCCCTTCCTTGGTCATGTGACTGGTCAACTTCATAAGGGGATTGGCTCCCCCACATTCTGCCTCCACCAACTCTCGCATTGCCATGGCAACACAAGGATGAGGCAAACCCCAATCACCTGAGAACTGAGAAGGAAAAGAGGAGATGCATTGTTCAGCTTCATCCATTTGGACAATTAGAAAACATTCAATCTGTGCTCTGAAACTTAAGGGACACGGTTGTCTTACTGGGGTGTTCACAGACACATTGATCAATAAGCAGACAAGGTAAAATTCACAATATTGGATATAATTATTATTGTCTGTGTTCCTATTGCATCAGTACAAACATGTTTCAGTGTTTCAGGGCTCACAGGTGATATCCTGAGCACGCCCACACTACAAAAATAGTGTAACAGTCACATAACCGGCCTCCATCTGCTTTTTCCGGTCATTTCTTATCTAAGGCTGAACCATTAATAATGCGGATACAACGGCTGAGCTGGCAGGTCATTCATTTAATCTACAAAGTTTGCTAAATTTTAGCTTGCAAACATTTTCATCCCCAACATTAAAACCCAACTCTACCACAGGATCTGATCATGCAGTCACATAGGCACAAAGTTGGTGCTCAATGACCTGTAACTTAACTAAATGACACAAATACGTTTATTTTATATTTCTGTGTAGGTTTTAACAAGTATATTAAACTAATATGTATGATCATTTGGCTGAGTTAGCTTTATTATGTGAAAATTACAAAAAAATATGCTCAGTCACATAGCCGCTGAAAAACTACATCTAGTTTTTAGGGTTCACGCAAAAGTGGATAATATGCCGTTCCTGTTCAACTACTGTTCTAAATGGACATTTGTATTTTAGATAACATGTTTATCTACAAGACTGGCAATTTTATCAGCAAAATATTAATTGCCTTCTGATTTACTGTGAAAAAACTCAGTTACATAGTTGAAAGGCCCCTTGGCCACATAGCCACAGGTCTAATAGCCAACATTTAAAGGAGAACTTAAATACTGGCAAAAAATTCACTAATCCTTGAAGACTTTTATTTATTATATATAAAAAGTAAATATAACAATAACAAATATACGTTGGTCATAATTTTGATAAACTAATGAACAATATATAGTAACAAAGCATCAAGCTTCCAACTATGCTTCATGTTTCAAGTGTTTATCTTACAGAATGTGATTGGCTCACACAGCTTTTTAATTGTTCATGTTCAGTCTCATGATTTTAACATTACAGACATCTGAATTTCTGCAGCACATTCTTTAAATCAGCCCTCATTAACTTCAGTAGACTGGTTGTGGCTGAGGTGTACGGTGCTGGTGTCTCAGCTTCAGTGAACACATAGTGAATGTTTACTGGTTCAGTGTCTTTGGCAGGTTTAAAACAATTAGTATTAATGCTAATAGTCCATGTTCATCTGACCCATAGCATACAGTCCTTAACTAGTGTCATTTCTATACTTGTATAGAGCTGGGCATCAAACGTGAACACCGTATAAGCATCGATGACAATGTGCTTTCAAAAACTGAAAACCTTTTATGACTATCTAGTCATTGTGCTTATAATGTGTATGTTTTTTATTAAACAGATGCAGATTTAAATTATTTTATCACTTCTGATAATTTTTGTTCGCACAATATACTTATGGATCCATAGTATACAGACTAAGAATTGAGGCGTCTTCACCCCCAAAACCTCAGTAGCTGCAGCATCAACACAAGTAACAAAGAAATAGCCCAGTATCAAAATGATATTTTCAATAAACACTACAAAGCTCCAGATAGTACATCAGGCTTCATGTGATGATCATTCAACCAGATAATTTCAAAGCATCACAGCGACAGTGGCTCTAAAACATGAAAATAATAACTACATTTGGTTCATATGGCAACCTTGCTGTTCTACTCACTGACCTATATCCAAGCACACGGATAAACAGCTGACAAACTGCTGCCTCACTCATCTTTTCTAACCCCTTAGAGAGATATGTAATGGTTACAGTTTCCATAATGATATATCATGAATAGATGCTCCATCTTCAGTTAACAGGATTTAGTATAGTAATCTCCACCTGCTAAAACAAACAAAACAAGACAAACAATCCTACAGGTGGGCTGTCCATAGTCCTCACAGTTTAGACAATAGATTTAAGAATGTTGTATGTTGTGTGATTAGGATCAAAGTAAGAGGATTAGACCGATATTTATACACGCGTTGTCACAGATAGGCCATCATAGCACCTGTCACCCTTCTCTTGCTGTACATATCAAGTCCATTAAATTCACTGACAACAAACATATATCTATAGAGAGGCTTTTGTCTTTTCCATGTGTGACATAACACAAAAAATATATTAAATATGTACACCTAAAAAGTAGCATTCAGGTGCACATTGCCATGTTATAGCTGACAAACTGCTGTCATGTGTCAAACGTTATTGACTGGAAAACAGTGATACCTGCTAATGCTAACTCTGTCTTCTACTTCTACTGGGTAATTTCTTCTTTTAACGTAGCCAACGTGCTGTTTAGTAAAAATAAACAACAAAAACCCCCAAAACAAGTCAACAACAGGAAATCTTTGGGAAAGTAACGACACATTTGGTAGTAAAAACAACAGGTATATGTTGCATTAGCTTGCGGTGCTAGCTAGCTACTGTCGGGCCAGTGCAGTGCTCATCGATGTAGTATGTAACAACGGAGGAGGCATGAATAGACGGTAGCATGATGTTCATCTCACCGCCGTCAGCTGCTGCTCCAGCCGAGCCGACAGTCCCTCCTCTCCGCTGGGACTTCTCCGCCTGCTTTTACGACCGAGAACAGACCGAAAGCAGCCGCATCCAGGTCGTCAAACCCCGCGGTAACAGTCTTAAAGCAGCCGCCGTGAGATACTAGCGCTTCTCTTCTATTTACCTTCTTCCTCCATGACCCACAAAACCCTTCACCGATCGGCTTGGAGTCTCCCGCAACGTTACGGCGGGTTGGTATTCTCAAACAGCTGTACGCAAAAAGACGTCCGTAGCAGGAACAAAAAATCAACGTAGTGAAGAACGGAGACTGGATTCAGCTGGTTTAAAACGTTTTACGCAAAAAGATATTGCGCAGGAGATCAAAGTCCATCAAATACAACCTGAATCTGCACAAATACTACCAGCAGTCTTTATTACAGAAAACCTGAAGCACGTGCTGCAATATATAAGGGCCTAAATGGAATTTATACATCATATTTACTGAACATTCAATGAAAACTAGGAATGAAACCTGGCAGATGTTGGAATAATATTCCATATGAGTGCACATTTTATTTATTTATACATTTATTTATCTGGGACAATTCGGTGAAACACAGTGAATATCTAATATTCCTCACAAAAAGCATGTAGCATTTATGGTAACATTACTCTTGATAGGGACATTTAAATATTATGCATATTATGTTTATTTTCAGACACAAAAACTGCTTTTCTGTTTTCTCTGTTTTCTTAATGAATGGTTAAGCAAATTACATTAAATGGCAGTTATTTTTTAGACCTGAGTATAATATTCTTTGATTTGCTTTAAAATGTACAGCAAATTATTGCAGAACAATTTTCGGTGAATTGTGTGATCAGTCCACTAGTTGTTTTAACTCCCAAGTTGCATATTAGGGAGTCCTGTGTTAATAAAATCAGATTTATTATACTTATTCACAAATCAGAGTGACAGACCTGCTCTACACTTTAAGACTAGCTGTATAAAATCGGTACAAAACTATATTTTCCATATGCTCTACTTAGCAATAAAGTCTTCTCATGGAGACGTCATATAGTGTTTTTATTATGAATTTTGTAATGTTTTCTGACAGTTCTCAATAACAATTAGTCAGCATAATCCATGTCATTGTCGTATCAATAATTACAGGTAATGTTCCAATAGTAACATAGTAATAATATAAGTTATTAATCAATGCAATGTTTATTCCTTCTTAACATCACACTCAAAAACAATAGGCTTTATTTACTGACAGGTTTAGCACTGCACATTGATAGGCTACACAGACAAACAGCAAGAGACACAGAGGGAAAGTGAGGGAGAGGTGAAGGCAGGGAGGCGGCCGGGGGGGACGGAGGGTGAGGAGAAGCACACAGTTGTACATTCTTTAAACCGAAGATATGATGTGGAGAGAAAACAGAAACATGAAAAATGCTTAGTTCTCAGATGTGAAAATATCAACCTGGTGAAAGATGAAATGAGTGAGATTTATCTAGGTATCACAACAATGTGCCCTCCTTATTCTGTGATTCAGATATTGACAATTTCTTAAATTACAACAATATTACACGTAAATTAAGTGACACTCATCAAGCCAGGGATTATCATCCTTATCACTACTACTATTATTATTAATATTATTATTATACTGTTTTCTGATGCTGTAACAGTGATTACTCAGATGGAAAACAATTATAAAATCATAACCTGCTCCCTCTCAAAATGTGCAGAAAAAGAGAAAGATTGGCTGCAATAATAATAGTAATAACAATAATATCATAATATTCATCATTGTATGTACATAAAATTCATTACAATCAATACAATCAAAACTGCCCAAGCTGAGCTGACATTCTGGAAACAGCAGGGGTAGCAGTATGGAGTATGTGTGTGTATGTGTGTGTGTGTTTGCATGTGTAATCTTGCAGTAATTGTAAGAGTGTGCAGTGAGTGAAACAGTGAAGTGAGAGTCATTTAGAGACATTCTGGCGGTCACTGTGAGGTGTGGGTCAGAGGTCAGGTTTATTGTAAATAATAAAACATTTTCATTGAGTGGCACAAGCACAACCTTTGCAAAGACTCCAATTTTGTCAAGACTTACACTGTAATTTCACTGAAGCACTGATTTATGACAAGGGTGAGTTTATCTTCTATAGTTGCAGTTATCATCCGCTTCAGATCAAAGGCATTCAGGCGCTGAAGCTCTACAGTGCCAGAATGTAAAAAGAAAAATATCTGCCAGCTTGGATATATATCTGTTTTTTTTTTGTAAGTCAGAGAGTGACCAGCAGTAATGTCTGACCTCACTGCTTTCACTCTGCGGGTTGCAGCGGTCGAGGAATGTGTCGAGAGAGGATGCGAAGAGTGAGAAAAGAGCTTGTGCACAGACTTTGTGAGTCAGTTTACAGGAGTCTGGAGGAGTGTTGAAATGATGGTTTGTGCCTACAGATCAATTCAAGGCCAACTTGTTGTTCCAGTATTGTATGGATTTCATTCTAATAACAAAAGATAGAATAGAATACAATCTTTAAAAAAACAAAACAAATCAGTCTCATTCAACCAGCATTATACTATACAGACACATTACCATCTTGTGATTCAGAAGTGGTGCACCACATACAATTTTGGTGGGTTTTGCTCATGTGGTTAAATTACATTAACTGTATACATTGTGCCATTGAACATTAAGGTGGAGAACAAGAGCCCATTGTTGGCTATAGGTCACATATGGCGTAGAGTATTACAGTGACTGTGCTGTGCGTTGTGTTTGTAAGCATACATTCCTTATAATAGTGGTGTCAGCAGTCGTTGATATTAAAAGTGTTGGAGTGTGTGACTGGCGAGCCGGTTTGTGGTTTCCATGAGAACTGGTGCAGAGATACATGTGTCTCAGTAGCGACGGGCGTTGCTGTCTCTCCCCTCCTTCTTGATGATGATTCGCTGGTCGTCACTCGCATCATCAGGTGACTCTGCTACCTCCTCATCCTCCTCCCCCTCTCCCTCCGTGTCAGCAGAGATGCCCATGCGAGACTCGTAAGACTGCAGAAAGGAAGCATTCACAGATGAAAAAAAAAAAATCCAAACAAACGGAGGTGATAATTCACTCTGTTAACTGGTTTGGTTATTACCTCCATGGGGTTGACTATTATAGTGAGAGCCGAGTCATCCCATTGGTTACTACCCTCTTTGGCCCCGCCCCTGGAACCTTCACCTCGGCGGTGGATAGAGCGGATTCGGAAAACGCCAAGGATCACCATAACAACCAGGAAACCCACACACACCATTATGATGACGGTGGCTGCTCCTGGAACCACTGCAAAAATGACATGAAGATACAGTTTGATTTAAATAACACAGACTCTGAAGGATAAATGTGACGATCTTCTCTCTTTACATTCTCCCTTATTGTTTGAATTCCATGAACATGTATCCAGCTGAACAGGGCAGCAAGTAATAACTATTTTTCATGACTGATCATTTGCTTGTGTAAACGAATTTCATCCGTTAGAATTATTTACAGTTTATCTATGCTGTCTTGTGAATTTTGACCCTCTGAGGATGGGCTTAGTATTCAGATGTATGGTGAAGGTGGTGTAGTGGTCAGCACTGTCACCTACTGCACTCTAAGAAATGAAACATGGATGTTGTTCACATTAAATAATTATTTTAAGTTAAAATTAATAAATATTTGCATGTTTGACGATTAAATCAAGAGAGTTTCATTACAATAACATAACAATACTAGGTGTTGGAATTACAAAACTATCCTGAATTGAATCTATGTAATCAAGCTAATTAACTGAATGAAGGCTGTCCCAACGCACTTTCTGTACTTTCTTGCACTTTTATTTTGTCAAACTGTTTGAAAAAGCAGTTTTTCCTTTTGGATACATACAGTTCATTCATACTGTTATCTGTATGACCCTAATAACAAACTGATGATGAATAATGATGATTGACTGCATGATGAGGATTTTTCTGAATGGCTGTAAATGAACACATTTTTATCAACTGTTTAGTGTTTAGGGCGACACGGTGGTGCAGTGTCTCACTGAAGGTCCCGTGTTCAATTCCCGGGTGGGGCCTTTCTGTGTGGAGTTTGCATGTTCTCCCCATGTCTGCATGGGTTCTCTTTGGCTCCTCCCACCATCCAAAGACATACACTGACAGGTTAATCTAAATTGCCCATAGGTCTGAGTGTGAGAGAGATTGTTTGTCTATTTATGTAAATATTTTGAATAAATTCTGCTAAACCCAGTTGCATGGGACTGGTTGACATAACCAAGTTATGTAAATCTGACATTTTATTTCTTTGAGTGTGGGTTCCATCCCTGCATCGGCCATGAACATGAATGTAAGAACAATTTCATTATTTATGTGTATGGGAATGAGCTATTATTTCTTGGTAATGATATATGATCTTTGGGACACTAAATAAGTTGGTAATATAATTGGGCGCAGAACTGACGTGAGTGAAGCCACACAGTTTTTTGACCTTTCCTTATCTCCCTTTGTTTGTTTATTAGGTTAAAGTCGCAATTTTGATTGCTTTTTGTTCACGGTCCCTGAGTTCAGTAAACATCCAAAAATGACGCTATGGATGCTGTAGTGTAGTTTTTTTTAATTATTATTCACGGCGTGGAAGCACAGAGAGAGCGAGATGATGGGCCGTCAGGCAAGGCTTAATTCATTAAATTCCTACAGTTTGGTTTATAAAATGTCAGAAAATAGTGAAAAATGTCAGTCAGTGTTTCCTAAAGCCAGAAGTTGATGTCTGCAAATGTCTTTATTGGTCCACAACACAGAGATATTCTGCCCACATCAGCCATAAAAGAGGAAAAACCAGGAGAAAGTCAAACTTAAGAAAGTGAAGTTAGAGAAGTTTGATTATATTCTGAGAAACGCTGGAGATGGAATTCAACAATGAAACTTTTAATGTAGATTCAGGAACAAAGACCTGTCTAACATAATCTAATTTCCTTTGCCTCCCTATGTGAGCATGTCTAACGCCTTTAGACATGCTTCTGTTTGTCCCTCTTCCCCTTCAACCATTCATCCCTCTGTTCTTTAGCCCTTCACCCTCAAACATCTAAACAGCTGCCACAAACTGGAAATATCTACTGATGTAAAATGTGTTATACCTAATCCTGTCAATAATATTAAATAATTCAGGTAAAATACAGTTTCTTTGCTTTTTCGCAGCATTAAAGATGGCCCATTTGGACATTCAGAGGCTCCATAGTGAACACGGAACCACTGTCCCTTTCTACAGCATTAATTCACCAACAAAACCCATGTAATTTGACAAAATGGCAATCGTTTGTGTCGTAATCGTTTTCAGTTAATGACATATTTTGCCTAAAAAGTGACTTTTTCTTCAGGTTTCTCTGTTTTGACATATGTTTTGATAACCTTTGAATTTACCCTGAGCATTTATAAAAAGCTACAGTATTAGTACAGTTGAATATTGAAAAACACCAGATTATCTTTAAAAAAAATGTGAAATGCAGAAGGTAACACCATGATGAATTAGGAAAGATTACTTGTCGAGAAAATTCATTGGGAAGTTGTAGGTCTTTAAGGGTTAATACCTGTTATTCAATAAACCTTTTACACATGGTCTTGGTTACTCTATTGACAACTAATCAATTAAACTTTATAGCTTTAATACTGAGAAATGCTGCAAAATATTACTTCCCAGTGACAGGCTGCCTTCCAAATCACAGTTTTTTTTGTTTGTTTTAATACATGCTGCAGATGCTCTTACAAAGTATATAGTGTTAAATGCAGTACACATACATTTGGGCCATACTACCCTTCCTCCTGCCCACAGGATTATGGGTAGGAATGGCTGGATACTGTAAAATGTGAGTGGATGTAGTAGGATGTCCTGGTATTTTTGACATGTTCCATTTGTCATCCAATGTTTTAGGACATACTAAATCTTTTTCTGTCTTACTAAATAGCATGGCAGTGTGGGTACTGGAGGGCAGAAATAGACTTCCATTGTTTTACAAAACCACATGACCCACTCAGTTGCTCTTGGTGAAATGCGCCTTCGTTAACATGAGCACAGTTTTATTCCGGTTCACTCCTACATGCTCCATCCTGCTGCAGCAACTCACTTGGAGACTATACTATTAATCCAGATCTGAAAATAGTCCTCAACAAGTTCCCTGATCATTTTTTGTAAATAATCTAAATTTAAGTAGTCATAATATTGCAATTCCTCAAACTAACCACTCAAACTTAACCTGATGTTCTACATTCACTTTGACCCTGGTATGAAGCTAAAGTTAGTGTATCAATAATAGATTTCACTACCTCCTGTGTGGACAAAAAGTCAGAAAGAGAGCAGAACAGATGTCAAATGTCACCTGAGTTGCGGTGTGGATTAGGCAGAGTGTGTCCACTCAACTCCCCAGCATGGTGGGATGGATGGAGGAACTGCTGCTGGGAGGCGAGAAGGTGGGATGGGTGGTATAAACTGTCCAGAGAGTGGAGGAAGTTCACCTGTACGATGACAGAGAGTTAAATGTGAAAGAAGAGAAACTAAAAGCATTGCATTAACAGCAATGAGACTTTTATAGTAATGGAGTCGTAACTAATTATTATGTTGGATATGGACGAGTTGAAATGATTTAATTTGTAAAGTACATTTTGATGCAATGTAACAAAATACCTTATAAAAAAAAGTTCTTCATTAATTTGGCAACTTTTTAATGCATAAAATACTTTTTCTGTTGATCATACAATGATAAAATAATTTCCGCGATGTTACAACAGCATTTTGAAGGATGTTTATCTTATGTGAATGATGTTTCTCCCCACCTCCAGAGTCAATTCATTGCTTGTATATCTGCCATTCATCTCAGAGCAGGACAGGCGGAACCGCCTCTCGAAGCGAGCAGAGCCTTTGGCGAGTCTGTAGCGAACTGAACGTAGGACGTCCTCGTACACAGAGATGGATTCTGCACCTGAAGGGAGCGCAGAACACAAAGAAAACAGGAAGTCAATACTCAGACGCTGACTGCAAAGAGGAGGGACGAGAAGTTTATATCTATTTGACAGCTGGGTGTGGGTTTATAGGATGGATGACGCTTAGTTTGATGAGAATCTATCTGCATCTATTGAACTTTATCAAGAATGTGCACACGTTTTTTTTTTTTAAAGGGGAAAACAACCAGTGAAGAACACTATAGGATAGCACTGTCCTATATAGGGATGAGGATGTGACTTGCAAAAAGTAAACTTGCAGTTTCCGCCAAACAAAAACCATTTTAAAGTGAATAAAACTATAAAGCAAACTTCTAACTTTCTAAACGAGATGGAAAAGACATTATATAAGCAACGCTGTGTCACAGAAATTACATTTGCAACTAAATTAAATGTAATATTGCTCACATTGCTGGTTCCATATTTTTTGCAAGACAATATAATACTGTCTAAAAAACATAAAATAACCATTAAAAAACAAATGCCTCTAATCATTCTTCCTATGGTTGGGGACTCCATTTACTAAGTGTGATGCATCATATATTTGACTAGAATCATTTTTCTTGTTTTATTTATTGTGTCTCAGGAACTCAACTATGCAGACTCATATTGCAATGCACATAAAAATGCAGAAAAAAAAAGGACAAAAGATGGAAAGTGTAAACAGCTTCTATGCATATATCTACCTGTGATGGCGATATAAGCAGTGGTGTTAATGATTTCCAGTCCCCTCTCACGCACAACATCCATGTCCACCAGAAGCTCCTCTCGCTCCGGGTTTAGCTCCTCCCCCAGCGGCTGCACCTCACAGCCGTCCAGAGTGTGAGCCACTGCATCTGACATCAGAGCTGCGAGCGTAGACAGAAGGTTAATAACAACATAATTATTTGACTTGAAGCAACACTGATGGCAATAATAATAATGGGAAACAAATAACAACCTGTCAATTAACTCCAAGTAAAACGGAGTTGTTTACTGTGCGACTCACCTCCTCCCTCCATCCCCTGTGCAGCTGTGTTGACAGCGTGAGAGAGGGAACAGACAATCCGAAGCTCGGGGAAAAGAGGGACGCCTCGGGGGCCTTCGAACTCGGGAGCAGGACGAGCCAGGTGAGGACCGACTCCAGACAGAGAGATCTGAGGGGCATCAGGCTGGAGGACCACCAGGTAGCCCTCCAGCTGCTTCAGGGACAGACAGCTCTCCTCATTGAAACATCTGGAAGGAGGAAAGAAGTCTTCAAAGTGAGATTTCAAGGACTGGATGTGATAAATGCAGTTTACACAACAAAAAAAAACCCAGTGACGTTGGCATGGTTGAAATATCTTGTACAAAAAATGATCCAAATCCAGTGCAATGTTGCCTTAATCTAGTTCCACCATGACTGTGGTTAACTTTGGTCTGCTGAGACACTGAAAATAGCAAATGTCAGACCACACTAACTCTGCTGTTACAAATTTAATTTTCCTGCCATAAAAAGGGAGAGCAAATCAGATTGATGACAGGCTGCTTACATATATTTATTCATCTGCACTATAATTTAGCATCGTATTTGAAAGGGGATTAAGAAGAGTGCACGTTTGCACGGTCTGTGTGTGTGTTACATTTCCACTATCTGAGTGAGCAGCTGCTTCTATCGGCCTCTCCAGAAGGGCCTGCTGTTCAGCCATCTGGGTAACTCCTGGCCTCAAATCAGTCTAATCTTCACACACGGAATAAAACATGCTGAAAAAAACACACACACTTGAACAGAAACCAAGAAAAAAAACATGACCTTGAAGCACTGGGATCTTAAAAACAGTCAGGGGTAAGAAAAACCTCCAAACTTGTGGCCTGGTAATTAATTTAATCTTTTAAACATGTAATTAAAACAACAGAAAGTAACAGATTTTGATGACATCTGTTTTCTCATCAGCCTGGTAGTTTCACTGTAAATACACAATATAGCACCAATACTGTATGCGCTGGACTGTACTTCCCAAAGTGAATTAATATTTCATCAACTAAAAGTGACTACTGAAGCCAGAGAGCCAGTTCGCAGTTGTTAAGCATGGTTGAGCACTGACCCGCAAAACAGAGTTTTTCAGTGCATTTTCTTTGAGGTGATTCAGAGCAGGATCATACAAATGAGGAGAATATTGCAGTTCAGTAGGTGAGCCTGGAATTAAAAGGGTGTTTTTTGGAGTCATGAAAATGCACATGCATAAAATTTTGGCTATTTGGAAAAACTATTTGAGTCTGGAAGATTTTGCGTTGGAGGGTTTTGAAATGCCAAGTTTGAAAGGCCATTTATTTTATCTAATAATCCAATAATCCTTCAGATTATTTTTACATCAGGCAGAATAAATCCATCACTGACAGTTTTTCTGTCAAAGCAAAAGTTACTCTGTGTCAGAATGAATAGAGAGATAAGATATTCCCTGTTATCTCCTTCTTTGACTTATTCTTCGTATAATCATTCTTTCATTCTACACAAGCCCTTATCTGTGCAAAGGCAAGGTCCATGTTTGATGAGTTCAGTGTCAAAGGCGTAGACGGCAGCAGCAACGCAGGGATGGGGAGACTTCACACACTCTTAAAGGGAAAATTAAATCTCAGACAAGCGCAAACCTGTTAAACTGTTTTGTATCATTTGTGAAGTGTTGTGTGATGTGAACATTTCAGGGTCTTTTATGAATTCAGTTAGCTCTTTACTTTGGAAAACTCTCAGGAAATAAATATTTTGTTTTTAAGGGAGGCTGTATGAATTTAATCTACGAGTGAATACTCCTGCAGTTTCACCATATTTTGTGAAATTCACCTGCTGTTTGAGGTTAATGTAGTACAACTGTGTTTTATGTACCGCATCAAATCAGATCGTTATAGTTGTTTCCAGCTGTAAGTGCGTTTGTGTTGTTTTGTACCTGAGTGAAGTGGTTAGTTTGAGAGGCCGGACTCCAGGGGTGGCGAAACGTAGAGAGTTTCGGTAGGTGACCTGTTGTACAGCGCGGTTGAAGCTCTCGATATCGTCTCCCTCCAGCACTAGGACCGACTGGCTGGGATTCACATGAACCTGTGAGGTCAAAGCGCAACGATCTCATCAATTTACATAAAAAAGAACCAGGGCAGCGGGACTCAGAACAGAAAGGATGTGGAGCCCATAAAATAGAATAAAATAAGTACATAAAAACACAGGATAAGTGCTCTGTATGGAGTTAATCCGCTGTACAACTCACAAGTTAAAGGTCTTAGTTGACATATTTCTAGTGTTGCTCCAAATATGTAAAAGATCTAATCACGAACCACCTCTAGAGGAAGATAAAATCACATCTAACAACATAAACACATGTCAAATTACAACAGACGTAAATGTGTTCACATACAATAAATATACAGACACACAGACAAATGAAACATGCAAACAAAGCAGGCAAAGAGTATGTTCACATCCCTTCTGATAAGTGTCACATTGTCCACAATTTATTAAATATTAAAGTAAATGTTCCTTAAAGCTTCACTAGGCAGAAATTCTCTCTGTCCTAAACATAGACTGCATATAAAGACCCGAACGCACCATTTCATGTGGTGCCATCAGGTTGTTATATTTCAGGTCATTATAGCTGTCAATCTCCTGTTTTTATAACAACCCTTACATTCATGGCCTTGAGTCATGATGCCTGAAAACAGAGCTCAGAGGAGGTGCGGAGGGTGATTGACATTATATTATCATGGGTGCTATGACATTTTTTCCCAATGCTGCTAATAAAATGCTAATTATTGAAGAGTTAACTTTGAAAAAAACTTCTTAATGCCATCATGAATATAAATTGTAAGATTACAAAGTGACAAATGAACATGTGTATTTCTGTGGATCAGCAAAGAAAGACAATTAGAATGTGTGTTTAATGTGTCCAGTTGTTTTTAAAAAAAAAAAAAAACAACTAAAAAATAACAAAGTTTTTTGAGCAGTACCTATTGAATTTGTTTTGTTATTGCTGATGTGCTTGACTAGTCTTTATTTATATTTATTTATTTATTTATTTTCTTGGTCTTGATAATTGTTTTTTGTTTGTTTGTTTTTTTTAATTTATCATTTCCTTAAATGTACAAAATGCTTTGTGTATCTGCTCTGCCATTGGCTCTTTGTATTCATGAAATGTTTTGGTTCTTTCCTTTTGCTCGAAACAAAACAAACACACAAAGGTGGCCTAACATACAATTTTTTGCAGGTTTGAAATGAGAATACATGTTTATTTCTCATTATATTTTCTTCACACAACAATAAAATGTAGAAAATATGCACATAGCCTTAAAAGATCCATAAAAAATTGAAGTACTTGTGTTATAAAGGTTAAAGTCACTATCTATTATGACCCCAACCCCAGGAAAAGGAGCAACACATTAATTATAAACATCTGACGTGTGTTGAATGATACGGAAGCCTGATTCGGTCATGCCGTTCAAACAGTTTTTTATATTGTTTTCTCGTGATAACAACATAATTTTCTCGTTATCTTGAGAAAACAAATATTGTTTTCTTGTGATAACAACATAATTCAATAGGTTATGTAGGCAATGCATGACAGGGAAGTCACTTCACAGTACACAGCACCACAGAAGCAGAAATGGATCATCGTATTGTGCATTTATTTAACCAAGGACTGACACAGCCTGAGATAGCA
>JAQQZY010141948.1:0-16852 GCA_030068375.1 Ostorhinchus rueppellii
GGGATAGGCTCCATGCGACCCCCGTGACCCTAATGAGGATTAAGCGGGTATAGAAGATGAATGAATGAATGAAAATTTTGGAAAAAGTTAAAAATTTTCATGAATTTTTAAAATCTTTTTTTTTCCCCATTTACTTATAATGGGTGAAAATTCACATGTTTTTAGCTGCAAAACTATTGGCTGAATTCATATCAAACTGGGTTTATAGATTACCAGTGACCCAGAGTATATGTGGTTACATTTTGGGAAAAGTAGGTCAAAGTTCAAAATTTTTATGAATTTTTAAAATCTCCCATTTTCTTATAATGGGCGGAATTTAAAATGAAAAAAAAAACATCAATTTTGTTTCAACTTACTTCAAACTTGACACATATATAGAGACAACTGACATGCTGAGATCACCAATGCATAGACATGATGACATCAGCTGGATCGATGCCAAAATAAGCTACAATACCTGAGAGGGGCGGGGTTTGTTTCACCTGGCACCACTTGCTGAATCTAAATTTGGATTGCTTTTGTAAAATGTTAAATATTTCACTTATATCCTCAAAATTTCAACACTGTAGCTACTGTAGTAATTAACTGCTCCTCATGTTTTAAGATGATAATAGGATTTGCTCATAAATGACTGAATCTGCAGTGGTTTTGTCGTGTTTCTACTACTATAAACACATTGTCCTTGGGTTGAATTCAGGTCATGATTGTGTTTTAAGACCTCACATACTCTAATCTAGTGAATGGGGGAGGTACATTTCTTCTTAAATAAGTCTCACCGTAGGTTCTCTGAACTAAACTCTGACTCCAGAAACTTCAAGAACTGGTCCCGGCCCGCTGGATCTTTCAGTGCCTCCTCCAGTGAAAAGCCCCATTTCTTCACTCGCTGCTGGCTGGGGTCCCGACTGTGCCGAACAGAGAAAAGAAAGCATGTGATACAATAGGATATGTACTGTAGCTCAAAGTCTAAAGAGACCTTTGGAATTGGAAAATTGGAAATGTCAATTTTAGTTTGGAGCAGGGGTGTCAAACTCCTTTTAGTTCAGGGGCCACATTCAGCCAAATTTGATCAGAAGTGGGTCGGACCAGTGAAATAATAACATAATATATATATATATAAATAATGTCAACTGCACACGTTTTACTATGTTTTAGAGTCAAAAAAGTAAAACTATGTTATGAAAATGTTTACATCTACAAACTATGCTTTAGAACAATGTGAATAATATGGACAAACTGAAAAAATAAGTGCAATTTTAACAATATTCTGCTCCAGTTTGTCATTTCCACAGGCACATTACAACTTAGAGATCACAGTGGATCTACAAATATGCATTCAATAACAGATAATAATACTATTAAAATTGCACTTGTTTTAAAACACTTCCGGTTGTTCACATTTCCTCAGATTATTGACATGTTTTGCAAAATTAAACTTTGTTTTAGTGTAAATACATGAAAATATTTAGAGAATTGTGAGTATTTATTGGATATTATGACGGTATTTTACAGATTCGACCCACTTGAAATTGAATTGGTCTGTATGTGGTCTGAGCTAAAATGATTGTGAAATGCTAAAATTAAACTAAGATTTTAACAAAGTCATCACAAGGGCCGAACTGGACCCTTTGGCGGGCCGGATTTGCGTTAAAACAGACAGATCCCTCATAATCTGCAGCTTCTATCCCCAGCCTGACCTTGCCCTCCCTTTCGGAAATTTTAGATCCACGTTAAACATGAGCCCCTCCAGCCTCACCTTGCCTCCAAGTCCCAGAAAGTAGTGTCATCACTGATCCAGGGGTTGGAAGGCTCTATTACCGACACAAAGGGGTCATATTCCATGAACTGCTCTGTGTAGCTCATCAGACTGTCCGCCACTTTGGAAACCTTCATACAGTGTCTGTCCAGCTGGATGTTCAAGAAGGAGATCTGATGAAGGAGAAGGAGAGTAATGAGGAAACTAAATAAAGTAACAGGCCATCAGTCTGTGTGTCTGACGGCGTGTCGTTATGATGGATGTGAGGGGCAGGCTGCTGGTAATGACCTATGGAGGGGACTGTCGCACCATGACTCACCTCCTTCTGAACGTCCTCCTTTGTGGGCTTCCTGGTTGGCTGAGAGCTGATGTGGACCGGACTGGGCTGGCTCTGCCCGTCATCCGGAACCCCATACACCGACTGAAAAGGCCGAGGACAAAAAGCCATTAGACTTTGTTCGGCTTTTATCATCTTAGACAAATGAGGGTCTCGATAATGTCAATAGATGGATCAAGGTCGTACTTGCTGGGCTGCGTTAAATAGAGACACTATGATTGGAGAGGAGGAGTTTCTTAGACTACGTTCCGACAGCAGGTCTTAATGCACAATTCAGAACTTTTGGTGTGCTTGTTCATATTAACCCATAAAGACCCAGTGCTACTTCTGTGGCAGTTCCCAAATAGATTTCTCTCTGGATTTCACCTTTTTTACGTGATTTATCATCATTTATTATGATATTAAACTCTGTATTTTGTGTTTTTTCAGTGAAAATCACATATTTTCCTATATTTAATGTACTTGATCATGCAAAAGTTGATTAAAGCTCTCATTACAGTTGAGGGTTATTATATCAGAAACAAAGAAAACTGAGGAAATCTCAGTAAATATATCATTAACTGAACATAAACCCAGAGTGTCCATCCACTGTCATTGATCCAGCTCCATGAGTTTTACTGGTGAATCAATGTTGTAGAAGATGACGGTGTTTCCATGGCAACTACAGAGCCTCTGAACGTCCAAATGGGTCATATGTGATGGCCATGAAAAGATGACAAACTGCATTTTACACCAATTATTCACACGGATTGACAGGATTATTGGATCAGCAGTTATTGAATACTTTATATCAGTACATGATTTTGGTTGCTGGTGCATGTTTGGGTCTCAATGGGTTAAATGCAACTTCTATCACTTTTGAGTATGTCCAGAATGCGACCCTGAAGTGACCCGCCTGCGCAAAAGAGGTCCTGACTCAGCATGTGGCTATGCATAACACATGGCACAGTGTTTACAGAAGAAACACTCCTGGGACGCAGAATTGTAACGTTTGTCGTTCAGACTGAAGTCGCATTACAAAATATCAGTTATGTATTGGATTTAGGACCACATCTGAAAGCGGCTTGGGTCGGATTTGTGCTGTTCAAACTGTCTTTAACAGATTAAATACAGGTCATATATGGGCAAAAAAATCAGATTTGGGCCACATTTGCATGCAGTCTGTTATTCTATATATTTCTACACATATAGAATTAAAATAAACCACTGAAATGTACTAAAAGATTATTCACATTACAGGTAGTGTCCTTTGGAAAATGTTTTAATAGTCTCTAGTGTACATATTCTACAGTGGTTTTCACATCTATAAATAGGCTAAACATTATTAGTTTCTGTATACTGTTATATTTTCACAAAAACCTGAGTTTTATTTTTTTAATTAGTCTTAATGCTCATCTTAGTCTATAATCAAAAGCACTGCTACAATGATATACTTTCATATATATCATTTAACCCTGCACACACCACCCATTCTAATATTAAAGTACTTCTAATTACAATCAATGTATCAATGTTAAAGTACTTAGATTAATAAAAGAGGCAGGATAAGTACTCAGATCCTGTACAAGAAAAAATAAAATTAGAATCAATTATACACGAAGTACTAAAAGTAAAAGTATTTTGTTTTATATTCTGTATTGGATTATAATTGACAATCCAGTTATACATATTCTAAATATCAGTAAAGTTCTACCTTAATAAAGTATTGTAATAGTACTTGTGAATGGTAGTGTAGTAGTGTAAAGTACACAGCAGAAACACTTTTGTACATTACAACCAACTGTAGCCAAGATACTGTCCACAACTGATTCATCATCATTATGTGAAGCTTAAATTAATTATTCTGATTGTTATTTTCAGAACATAATACAAGTGAATTTCTGGTTAAAATAACATATTCTCCATGGTGGTGAGTTAATGCCAGTCCTGACCCACTAAGACCAGACCAGTCATGTGTCATGTGTCATGTGTCAGTGGCCTTGTCTGCTCTCCTTACCTTTTTTACCCTGTGTGGGTTCCTCTCTCTTCGACACTTGCGGATGTCCATCTCTGTGGTGTTGACACAGCCTGGCTGTAGGAGGAAGCAGGAGGCAGAGCATGTTTCTGGGTCAGATAACAGTGTTTCTCCTGCGTGTATTGTCTGAGCCTGTCCTGGGCACACAGTATGATGCTGTTTGTCTATTCACCAAAGCCACGCTCTCAAAGGGCTTGTATGCAAAGTGACTGGCACCAAATCTGATTCTGCTCGCTACAACAATGCAGGGCTCTCAGCTGAACAGAATGTGGAGCTGAATAATGCTATTGTCAGACTTTAACTGCTAAAATTGACCACCTACATAACAGTCCAGCCCTCTGTTTTGTTTTTTGGTTTGTTTTGTCTATTCAGTTTTGATATCATCTGACCCTGTAATTTTTCTGGTCTTTTATCCTGTACATGGTTTATGTCCTAACTCACCACAGGCCGATGGACATCCCAGAATGCCCTTTCTTGACTGTCCAGGATCTTCCTTTCTGCTTTGTCCTTCTTTCTGTCAATTCTGGGAAACAGAGGGCACTCATTATCAGGGCACAGACCTCTGGAAATATCCAGTCACATATCAGGCCTCATATTTAGGTCTGACACAAACACACACTGAATCAGCTAGACACAGCATAAAGCCAGTGTGGGTCTTAACCTGTCTGCTCTCCTCAACATGCACTGGCTGCTTTTGCCTCTAGTGGCTCAGCGTCTTACATAACTGACATTTACTGATCAGGCCTGGCTTGGAATTGTTTACTCCCTAAAGGTAAGGGGGTTTACTGCCTTTTCTACCTCCTTTCTGCTGTGAGCAATGAAAAAAACAGGCATGACTTTAAAGATTTTTTAAGAACAATGCCTTATTAGATGAATGACAGTAGAGATTAGCGCTGTGCTTGCATGTGTCAGCCACCAGATGGAAGTCTTGAGATGGCTGTAAGGGAGAATAGTCTGTAGATGTTAAATTTCACAGGGGGGTACTTGCTGTATTTAATATGTAACCCTGCAGTCCCTACTGACATAACGCCCAAATGACCCCACACACTGAAACACTCTGTTCCTAGGGGAAATAACACTCAAACCATGCATGCAGCCAAAAAGGTTAGTGTTTGGAAGTAGGAATTATAAACCTCCATTGAATCAACATCCTTCTCTATCCTCGCAGCCCCACACAGTGTCACATTAAACACACTGGCAGGAGGAGGTGGTGCTCCCCTTTCCTATATACACCTGTCTACTCACTTGACTTGAGCCTCAGCTTGCATGAAAATGAATTCCCACTTTCTGGCGAAAGCCCTCTGCAGCCGTGCGAGGTTCTCCTGGAGAAACAGTCAACCTCACAGTTAGAGGAGAGTGTTATCTGAATCCAAGCCTTTAGGTGATTACATTATCCATTCAGTGCGATGGCATGCTATAACTTTGGATTACTGTTGCTCAGATAAGACGACCTCTCACTGACATGTCCCTGAACAAGTCACTATAATGCTCAAACCACAGCAGCTTTTTTTTTTTTTTTCAAAATGTGGGCTTATTGTTTTCATGCATATTATGTGGAAAATCCCCTCTTGCTTTCTCCTTCATCTACCTGACCTGAATCCTACAGCTATAGAACCTATATTACAGGTCAGCTCACATGATGCAGTTCGTGCAGAAACCTGCCTGTCTGCATAGTATATGCTTTCCCTTTATATTCTCCATAAATGTAGCCATATTTCAGCAATGTTGAGTTGTCTTGAAAATTTTTTAGCAACATTTTGAGTTAGTATTTAGGAATGTTTAACCCTTTAAGACCTAAACAAACCTCAGCGACCAAAAGCATCAACTGATAAAAAATACTTCATAACTTTTGAACCACTAATACTATCAATACATGTAAATAATTCAGGTAAAATGCAGTTTCTCAGCTTTTCATTTCATCAGATATGAGCCATTTAGATGTTAAGAGGCTCTGTAGTGAACGTGGGAACACCAGTATCTTCTGCAACATTGATTTACCACTAAAACCCATGGAGTTTGACAAATGACTGGTTGTAGATACTTGTTTTTATGTTCAGTTAATGATATATTTGGCTGAAAAGATCACTTTTTCTTCAGTTTCCTGTTTTCATAAAATAACCTTTCAATTTACTATGCACAAAATGACACAATAATTAGTCTGCAAAATTGTTCTCTGTAATTACATTAAATCATTCTGTTCATTTTAGTGTCTTAAGTCCGAATATGAGTTTTTGTTTAATCATCCTGTTTTATGATTTTATGTAGATGTTAATACAAATCAACCTAAAACGACAGTGAAAATGAGTATTATAGGAAAATATAGTCATAAATCTGTCAAATCAGATTTCCCAATTATCATAAATGACTTAACACATAAACAAATGCTCTAACCAAAAATATGCATAAATGGTGTAAACATCAATGCATTTCTATAGGAGTATGCAGTGACAGTTGAGCTATAAATGCCCATATTTGTAGAACAGAATTATCTCGACTGCATTCAACAATAGGGTATGTAACAACACAATTTTATAAAAAGTCAAAAACTGGGAGGCTTCAATATTTTATCAAACAGAATAATGCACAATTGGAAAAACAGCTGCAGGTAAATTTGACCCATTGGAGGCTCTAGAGTTAAATATTTAAATGCTTCAATGCAGGTACACTATAGGCATTGCTGAAATTGCTTTCAGTTTTCACTTTTTTGACAGTAAACCACTGTAAATTACTCCTAGAAAGCTGAATTTTAGATAGAGTGGATCTTTTACAACAACTAACCCACAAACCTGTATCCAAATACACTTTGCATGGTTAAAAAAAAGGTCAAAAATTAATCTGCAGAGTTCTGTAGTGTGTTTGTAAATGTATCAAATACTTTATATGACCTTAATAGCAGTGCCCAAAAAGCATCTGTCAAAGACACAGGATATGACCTCATTAGAAACAAACAGTATAAACTACAGGAGTAGGCATACAGCGATCAGAGCAATGAGGCCTGGGGGCAGAAATTGACCTGAAATGGAGAGAAAGAAAGTCTAGTGGACAATCGTATCGTCGAGTAAATTAGAATATCAAAGTGCAGTGGATTGCTATTGTATAAGAGCGAAAGACCAGCACTGCAGTAATGCCCCTCCTGAGAATGCATTGATCTGCTGATGTCAAATAAGCCTGTCGATATGTTTTGTTTATATTTTAGGGCCAGTAAATAGCCACATCGTATTCTACCAAAAAGCACTATTGAAAAATAAAGATTACCTTTGACAGCTTGTATAAAAGTATGCATTTATAATGTGATTTAATGGCTTTTTGCTTGGAAGAATGGATTTTGGCATTTCACGGTCTCAGGATACCATCTCAGCTCTTTGTTTTTCAGTAAAGTGAAAGAAAACAAGAAAGTCAGAGTGTCATATTATGGTTCATACTTGTTGCCAATATTGCCAGAAAACATAATGATGTACTCACAGCCTCATAGTCAGCGAGCTCAAGCCTGGCTTTATTCTGCATGGTGCGCTTGCACAGGTAAATGGCTGGGGAGGAAAAAGAGATACACAAAGACGCAATAGAGAGAGCAAAATAAAAAGTCATACGAGTTGTCTGGTTTGTAAATACAAAGCAAAAACAACGGCGGTCTATTTTTTACAGCGGTCTCAGCTGTGTGAACCAACACTAATGAATGTTTTGTAGACAATAGAGGGGCAGGCAGGCGATGTGCTGTCCTCTGGAATAACAAGTCTCAAATAAATGCCATGCCGAGAACCAGAGATGTGGTCATACACATATCGGTGTCCATCTCAGTATTTTGTTAAGCTAATCTTATCCCATAGGATTCTCTGGAGTGGAGGTTCCTCTGGGCCAGATACATTACAGGGAATGGCCTCGTGGATCAATACTCTGTGACTGTCACAAGCAGATATACAGTATGAGCTGTGTTTCAGCTCTGAAACAAGGGGACAGCTGAAGGCATTAGTGACATCCTTCTGGTTTAGAGAAAAAGACAGAAAATGACAGTATGTGACTCACCATAGTCTGTGTTCTCAGGCTCCCAACAGTTTGAAGGCCAGAAGTATGGAGACTGAAAACACAGAAGGGAATAAACAGAAAAGCATTTTGTTGATTCTAATAATGAGCTACTTCTGATTTCCTACTTCTTTGCTTAAAATAATATCAGGAACATGTTCTTGTTGAGTGTCAAGATAAACAATAAGATTCTCCAATATGAATGTTGGAATCTCATTTTTCCCACCACCCACACTCTGTCTGCACTCGTCTTCCCTGTCAGAGACGACTCTTTGTTTGATGACAATTCCTGATGTCCATGTGCTCCACATAACTATCCAGAGAGTAATGGGAGCTACATTTCTCTTTATCCATATTTAATTGTCTATCGCAACTGATATTACACATTCAAAGTTCATTCCCAAGTCCATTAATAATTGATCACACATCTATCATGCATTCTTAATAGTGGGCAGAATTAGAACTTGGTGGTACTCTACCACATATTTCATTGCCACTATCACTCAAATAGTAATTAGCCTAAGAGCAAACGAATGATGCTGATGAATGCACTTGTTTGAGAATGATGACCAGAGTGGCTAGCATGTTCTCAGTCTATGTTATGAATGTCATTTTAACTAATAGAGGATGACGTTGATCCATAACACCCCACCAATACATGCACAAATCAGTTTTTGTCATCAGTTGCTGACTAATGTGAGCCTTGGACTAGTATAATATCTATTTATAGACCTAAACATGAAGGTTCCCATGTCACTGAGCCGTACATCACGACTATGGAGACTTGCCAGTACATTTCAAATGCTCTGTGGATGCATTTTAGAGTATCTGATGACGTGGATCAGTTGCGTCACGACAACATCAGAAAGAATATTTTTAGCCTCTGCTGAATGAGCAAGTGTGACACATGCTGCCCTCCCAGAGCAGCCACAATAGTGGCTTTTAATCTTGTGCAATAGAGGTGAAGATAAATGCATTCAGAGGTAGATTGAGGGGGAGGAGCAGAGCAGGCTGGTGACAGTGTGAAGTGAAGAGAAAGCGTGCAGCCAGCTCAGTGCTGTGCAGAGCCTGGCTGCCTACTGTAGCTGGCTGGCTGGATTAAGATGCTAATGGCCCAGTCACAGTAATGAGTCATCACGGAGCCCGTAGCCATCAGAGAGACCTGTCAAAGTTCATGCTGGATCAGATGGAGCGAGGGAAAAAAACACCCCTCTGACAAGCTGCACGGCTGGCCCATAGGCCCTGTTCTGCAGCCCACCTCCTGATTAACGCAGCGTCCAGCAGGGATATGCAGTATCGACCTTGGTGGGATGAGTAATAGGCTTAGCAAGGATTGTTCTCATTAGCAACACGCAATAAACACATCCCTCTGATAAACTACTATCATCTCCTCATTGTATACCAGTTACCTAAAAGCTTCTTAACATATACAGAAGACACTCATGACTATCGAGAGTTTTCTATACCTGAAAGCGATAAAGGGTTCCATCGTCTTTAAGTGTCAACACATGGTCAGAGATGGGGAAGATGTAGCCATGGGCGGCGATCAGACTTCCAAGGTGGATGGCTTCAGCTGTTGTCATGAAAGAAGGCACACAGATGGACTTGAAATTGCCTTCCTCTTGAACTGAACTCTACTGTACTCAGGTGTGATTTGTCAGCAGTCATACCTGGGTCGTCAGTGTTGAGGTTTTTCATTAGCCACTGGACAATGTCCGCTCCTGGTATTCAGAGAGGGGCACTAATTAGAAGTGGCATCACAGTAACACTTCTGCAATAGTTTCAACAAACGCTGCAATCCACAAGTTAAATGAGCTTTGCAAAAGTCTTTGTGATTCATTTTTGTTCAAAGCTGTGGGCCAGAGCTTTCAAAGCTGAGTAGGTGTCTATATATAACATAATGCATCTAGTTTGCAGCAGTCCTGTCTCTCTCCGCTCCTGGACAGCACAGCATTTGGCCCCGTCTTTGTACTTGGCAGAGGCTGCAAAGAGATTGTGAGGCCATCGGGCCTGGGGGAGCCATGTGAAGGAGTGACTCAGAAACTGCTGCTGGCAGAGCGGGAGCAACCCCTGCCCAACACTGGTGACTCATATCATACATAAACACATACATGCACAAGCACAAACAGTACAGTGTGTATACACAGAGGGAGACACACAGAAAAGAGAAGAAAAGTAGCTTTTTTTTGCAGTTGACAAGGGCGGCTTAACACCACAGGCAGTTTCCTCAGTGGCCAAGGTCTTATCAGCATAGACATCATCTGCCTCCAACCGCATTTGCAGCAATTTAAATGAGCCCAAAAGGTCACACTTGCTTTACTGATTCTAACTCTTACATCGTGCCCGAGCCTGTTCAGTGAGTTAGACAGTAACACACACAAACACCCAATTATCGGCACATCAGGTAAGGCAAGACATCATTAAGGCAGAAGCACACAGCAACAGCAGCATAAACGGACATGCACACATACTGACCTGATACCACACTAGGGATCTTGGAGAGGAAGCTTTTTACAGTCCGGATTGCAACACCTCCTGCTTTCTCATCTTGTATTCTTGTGACAATATCTTCAATCTGTGGGGAGGATTGGGTGGAAGATGAGGTCAAAGTTCATACAGTGCATAGCATGTGCATATATGGGTCTTCTGTTGTGTTTCCTGACCATGATGGGAGAAGCATTTCTGTGGAGAATGCTCTTTTCTATAAGTAAAAGGAACATTTAAGGCAGGTTTTTATCAAAGCTCTAGTGGATGTTAGAATCCACTTAGAGTTGCGCATAAGGCCATCTGACAATACCTACTATATCCATCAAGTATTTGGAGAAATGTGTCTGCTTAAATGCCTCGGTGTATCCAGCAGTTGTTCACAGACTGACTGCTGTTTTATGCATCAGAGCTTTATAACCAAAACAGCTGCCTGCTTGGGTTGAATACAACACTGACGAGGACAGGGGGACTGAACCAAAACACGAAAGTATCTGGCTTTAAAGTGCAACACAATGAGCTCAGAGATAATAAAATGCTCCATAGAGCTGGGATGCAGCTGCAGAGTCTGGTCATAATTCACAAGAGGTGATGAATGGATGTTTAGTGTTAACATAAAAATATAGATGGGAGAGAATACGAATGTCATTTTTTGTGTAGGAAAAATTAGACAACCTCACATTCTCATTTACAGTGTTTTAAGGGACTGGAAAATACAATTCTTGAGCACAGACTAGAGCTGCAGCTAGCATTTACCCCAGTGAACACAGCAAAGTGACACAATAGGACATGCCAGTAAAGCTCAAACCAAATGGGATGTGCAGGGTCAGAGGTTCAGTAGAATGGGATATTCGCTAATACATGTATTCTTATTTGTATGACAATAATGGCACTCTGATTTATTTCACTTAGCTGCAACAGGGGCTTTAGTCTGAAAGCTTCGGCCAATTGAAAAAGGCTGTCAGTGCTTTTCCCCTGGGGCAAAGATAAACATCACACCTCTGTTGCAGCCAGAGCCCCAAACACATCACACATCAGCCTCCTAAAATTAGGCTCACCACTCAGCCACTACACGGGAGAGAACACATACTGTACAGTAAACAAGTGAACGCTGGGTCATTCAAGGACACAAAAATCTATACTCAGAAACACACAGAGCACAAACATGTTAAATACTTTTTTTTTTTCTCCGTTAAGTCTGTGTTTGAACGTAAGTCGTCGGGTCGAGTCACACTCTGATGTGAGCAGTCAGCGCTCTGTTCCCTGATGGAGTCTGACTAGGAATCAATCTACATCAAAAAGATCCTGATTTTACACACTTAGCTATTTTATCAGCAGCCAACCATATGCTGTACAGGAGCTTCAAGGGTTGTTGCAAAGGCTGTTAAATTCTTTATGGCTCTTTAAGTATCTGTGTAGTAAGTACGAACAAAGAGCTGCTAGTGCGCTTACACACTCATCTCCATATGAGTAACCACACAGGTTAACACAGCACAGTATACCATAACTCATTTATGTGAATTTTAAGGCTTGAAACGGGTCATATTTTTCTTACCCTGTTTAAGATGGTGAGTTTCCCCATCTTGGAGCACCTGATACTTTAGATGACCCCTAATAAGCACCTACTCTTTTGTGATCGGCATGTTTTAGTAGATATTTGACTGTGACACTAATAGACTCATTGCTTATATTTGTGCGTTTTACTTTGTGTGGTGAAGTTCTGTTTGTTTGTTTGTTTCTTTATGTTTATTTGTGTTCACGTTTATCTTTGGGCTTCATAAGCACTTTGTATAAACCTTGTGTTAGGTTTTTTTATTGTTAGTTTGTTTTATCTATTTTTGTCTTATAGTGTGATATGTAAAATGCTAAAATTGATACAGTTTAAAAAAAAAAAGATGATACATTTCTTTCTTATACTTCTACAATTAGTTGAAATAATCACAATCATACACACACACACACACACACACACACACACACACTTCCATGTTCTGCATGTGTTTATGCCATTCCAGCCTCTTTGTCTTTTATTTATTTCATTAATCTAACCATTATTTAACTAGGTACAGTAAGTTAGCTGAGAACTGATTCTCATGTTCAGTGTTGACCTGGACAAATAGAGACAAACAACTCTCACATTCACATTCACATCACATTTGCTTGATCTTCTAGCGTTCATACATCATTTGATGCAACATGTCTGTGTGACTTGCTGTGACAAGCAGGAAAGGTCTTTAAAATCAAATGGATGGTTTTGAAGTTTTGTCAACTGATAAATTAACACACACACTCACAACTATCAAGAATTTTTTTAAGGCAAAATAATTCTGATTCCAGCTCTCTATTACAGAAACTGAATATATTTGGATTATGGATCAAACTACACAAATGAGGATGACATCTTGGCGCCAACAATTTATTTATTAATTGAGAAATGCATGGACAGATGAATCTACAATGGAAATAATCCTTAGCTTCAGTCCTAATCTCATGTGGGCTGTATTTTCCTGTTTAATGAGCCAGTGAATCCACTGGATTTGACCAGAATGATCTAATCAAACTTAAGATTGAAGAGACTCACACTCTTACGCAGGCATTGGGTTTATCTCTAAAATAAATGGCTTCATGTTACAGCTTCCTATCAACCTTACTTTCATAATATTTTTCGCTATCATTATTATTCACTATTTAATTCTCAAAATGACAGTTGGTCATAAATCAACAGTATCTTTAGAATAAAAGAATAATGGGTAAAAAGAGAAAACCAGAGGTAGATTGAGGGGGAGCTCTATCCCACCAGTTTTACAATGAAAGGTAATAATCCTCCCAGGCCAAGTATTAAATAGAAGATTCATGCACATGTTACAACAAAACACCCACATGTACGTGGATGTTATAATAGATGTAACAAAGAGCAGAGAGGTGGGAAAGGAAAGTGTGGTAAGACAATTACCAGTCTTGCACCATAAGCTTGAGAGTGTCTTAGTATGAATTATTGAACATCCACATTGGAGAATTACTGCCTCAACTCCGTTGATAAATCTCTCACAGGAAGGAGGGAGAAACAGTTGAAAAAGCAGCATCTCCCCTCTATTGTGAACAGATATATTTCGCCTACATGTGAAACTGTTTTACATGAGTATAATCGGGTACATAGGAGATTACCACTGAAACACTCAAACAAGCCTTCCTTCAAAGACAAACCTTCATGCAAAACAACAGAGGGAAAGCATTGAAATGAGGTTCATTCAGTCCAACTCTCAAGGACTCCTCAAATCCTTTGAGACACAACAACATGGAAAGGATTAAGTCTTTTTGTTCTCATGTAATAATGGACCTTGGACTGCAGATGCAGAGAAAGAAGAACTCATTATCTCCCTATAGGATGACAGCAGACAAGAAGTACTTGGCACACATACAGAAAGTGCACATCCTATCTCCTGGATGTACAAGTTAATGGTGTTTGCAGCATGGTGTGGAGGGTTTTTGAGAGCCAAACACTCCTGCTAGCTAGTGATAACAGCACTTTGCCCCTCACCACCAATTTCTATAAATGATTATCAGGAGAACACTTGCATATCTTGCCACTGTATGTTTGCACCTGCAGCACACATGTGCAAATTTGTATGATTACATTTGTGTGTGAGGCTGTGTAGGTGAGTGTGTTGTCATCTGTCTTATCTTTAATGGCTCTGAGGGGAGCATAGCAGTCTGTGTAGGAACAGAAGGCTAGAGGATCAAGGAGAGCATGAGACAGCACCAAAAAACTAGGTACAAAGTTAACAAAAAAGTTAGTCCATGTACTCTATGTTAATGTCAGGAATGTGTTGTCCAAAGGTGTCACTGCTTCCTCCATCTCTACTTCATGAGAAAACTTGATGAAGTGAATTCAAGATAAGAGCACTAGGGACATAAATAACCATCAAGCAAATGCAACATGTTGAACTCTGATAGTCAGACTACAAGTATGGAAACATTAACTCCTCCTACTAATTGAAACCCTGTGCCTTTTTCCGAAAATGGGCTGAAAGAATCTATTAAAAACTGTCCTAGTCTTCAGAAATTAGACCGCACCGCTAAGAGACGCATTAGACAGTAACAGTGCCATTAAAGATTAAGAGTCATCAGCAGACTCCAGCACACACTTAGTTATATGAGGAAATGAAGGGGACATGGGTGAGAGGGAAAAAAAAAAAAGATCATCACAACATGTTGGTGATATCTGGAGAACCAAAGGGAAGCCTGAAACGTCACTGCCAAATCTATAAAGACCAAAAGACTACACAGTAGATTGCTTTTACAGTAATATGCATAACACTATTGCATAAGGTAATCAACAATTATCAGTGTTCCATACATCCGTTATTCATACTACAAAAACAAGCACTGAGGATCATACACAAGGCTGAATTTCTAGCTCATAGTCATAATCTGTTTATTCAATCAAACTAATTCAAGATCCATGACCTTGTGAAATACACAGTTAACCCTATTTAAAGCATTTAACAAATCATTACCAAACATACAAAGGTTTTTTGTACTTAGATAGTTACTATATACTTCAGTTTTCCTAATCTGTTATTTACATTATTTTTATCTTGTTATCTTGTTTTGTTTCTGCAACTGTCCTTTTTGTAAATAGTGTAGGCATAAATGAGCTGTTGCTTCAGCTTCCACCTTTTGCCCATGCTTAATTAAAAAATCCTAACTTTGTATGTATGTATCATGTTGTGTTAAATGGACAAATAAATTACTAAATGAAATGAAATGAATGAATGAAAATAATAAAGAAAAAAAATTACTGGCTGAATACCACTCCTCAGTAGAAATAAAAAAAAATACCCCACCACTTACTGCTAATTTGAAGTAAAAATGCCTGTTCTACCTTCTAATTCTTATCCTTTTAATATACAAAATAAATACCAAAGTGGGCAGTCTACTATTTCCCACAGAGCAATTCTACAGCCTGAAAAATATGAACAGGCGTAATAACCTTCAGCAGTAAATGGATGTTGTAAATTACCGCTCATTGTCCCTCTGTACATTCACTGCATATAAAGTATTTATAACAGCGTGGTTAAAAAGGTACTTCATTCCTACTCAGTGAGAGTTAAAGCTTATTTAAGCAGCTGGAATGGCTTATGTCATGAGATCTTCCATCTTCAAAGTAGTGAGAAGAAACAACATCATATTTTCTAATCTAATTTGCTTTGGTGCTCTGTCAGAGAAATTCTACTGATTCTAGGATTCAGTGTTAGATGCAGAGAACACAACAAGCTACAGCAACATTTGTCCTTAAGTATCTTACATTATTAGTCAGCCATGCACCTTGTTTGTTCTAATTATCATTCGAAAGAGTTTTCATTGTCATTATATTATAATATTCACATTGAGCACAACTTAAATTCAGTGAAGAGACTATCAAACATAAAATAACAGCCGCATATTCATTGCATAACTTCTGTCGGGGCCCATGACTTGTTGGCTGATGTATTGTGAAATACTTTTCTGAAGTGCACAGCCCATCAAGCAACACTTTTCTGAGTGCTACTTTGACCTCTACACCATACTGGCTGCATAATTACGTGAGTTCCAGCTGGTGTGTGGAGCCTTGGGGAACGAGGTGAGAATAAAGTCTGCTAGAGAGAAAGGACTGCTCTGCTCTCTCCCGTCGCTCCCCCCACAGCCGCCATCTCTTAGCATGCCAAGTCATGATGAGGGAACTGTGAGAGCTTCTCTGCTGGATCTGACACACCGGGGAGAGACACTGACAGCCGTGCAAGGAGCAACACAGCTGACTGGAAAAGCCCTGCCAAGGCGCTGTGACGGCTGCAAACTTATACAGCTTTAGAGACGTGTGAATGAATCACATTCACAACCACACACTGTCATCAACTCACACACCTATGTGGTGCATGCTAATACAAGTAGCCATATACAGATGTGAACGCGTACCTCTGCCAAGGTCCTGCAGTTCTCTAATATTTGGTCTGTTTGTCCTTCCATCACTTATTTTGTAAATAAGATTATGCTAAAACTACTGCACCAAATTTAATGAAACCTGTAGAAGAGTAGGGCAAGGACAAACCTGTTAAATTTGGGAGCAGAGCTATAAAAAGGGGTGGAGGCTGCCATTTTTAACATTGCAAGACTTTTTTGTTAGAATACAGGACTAGAGCTGCAACTATCGAGTATTTTTGGAATCGGGTATTCTGTCGATTATTTCTACGATTAATCGAGTACTCTA
>JAQQZY010141982.1:0-16843 GCA_030068375.1 Ostorhinchus rueppellii
GTGTAAAGATGATCAGTAAAATGATTGGTCAGAGTTTTCCTCTGGTTACACCCTCTAGACTGGAGTAAAACTTTTCTTTTTTTTTGCAAATATTCTATTTCAGTGGGTACAATGGGATTGTGAAGAGTTTTTCAAACAATATGGTAAAAAAAATGTTCCAAAAAAAGATCTCCTGCTATACCTTTAATTGGACCCTGGTGCAATCCACTCTACAGATTTTTCCTTATATGTTGCAGTTTTGCAGTAACTACTTGATAGATGACATAAAAGTTACTGTGACATCATAATAACCTTTGCTCTTTTGTCTTAGGGTTTCATTCATTTACACTGCCAGCTAAAACAACAACAATTTCAAGGCTTGTGACAACCACGTTACTTAATTTCTGGAGCTAATTGTAAAACATAATGGCTGTGTTAATGGCTTGTTCTTTCCAATCTGTAAAAAAAGTCTTCTAATCACCTTTTTGATGTAATAAAACACCAAACCTAGAAAGTGCAACCAAACTCAAGCGTAACAAGCCTCAATAGGGACACAAAAGTGACACATTGTGAGACAGCAGCCTTTGTAACAGCATCCAGTTTCAGTGGTTTTGGACGTCATCGTGTCCTTAATGCTTAACTAGGCTACGTCTGCAAAGACTGGGAGGTCATTGTATCACTGAACCTTTCATGATGTCCTGGTTTATCCATTCAAAACAAAAAGCTTATGATTTGGGGAATAGAAATGCTAAATGTAGATTAAAAGCCATAATATAAAACAGGTGACGGAGTTTGGTCATGGTGTAAAAATGTAATAAAAACTCGCAGGTGAGTTCAGAGCCTATAGTGTGTAGCTGAAGTATTTGACACCATGATCATAAATACTGCATTAAGCTTTCAGGCATCAGCTCTTCTGAGAACAAAAGGAGTAAATCAACAACAAAGTCACAGTCAGGACAGGCCTGCACCTGTAGAGCTGGGTGCTGCAGGCTATGTCATCATGCGGGGTAAAACAATCCCCCCAACAACATGAGCTCAGAGGGACACGTTTCACCGCACTAACACCAAATGAAATGCTCTTATTTTGATATAAAACAGTAGAATCTCCTTCACATGTTAAACTTCCTTCATTTCTATATTTTCAGGGAGTCGGACAAAAATGTCAGCTGTCCAGTATTTTTCTGTCTAGGATGCGTCACAATGCACGGAGCTGCATCTTGAGAGCTCAGTGAATTTTCTACTTCCATCCAGCCTCATCTGTTCAGCATCAACCACAGCACTGTTTAAGCCTCCCTAAACACATCAGTCATTGAGGCACACAGAGGTCATCTATCTGTCTCCAAACGTTCAGATATCATTAGACGTAACATTAAACATTTTTTCCCAAATCACATGACAAAGACATGTCAAGGTTGAAGAAATATCATTAGAAAATGTCATGTAACCTGGTGAAAGCAATCACTACAACCACACTGACAAACAGAGTATATTTTACAGACAAAAGCTGCAAAAATTAGAAGGCCATGAGAATTAGGAATGGACTTAGTGACTGAATTATTGTTTTGTCCCCAGAGGGAATGGATCATTGGTAAAATAATCATGAAGATAAATTGATGCCAGTCAAGCATCACTTCAAAAGACTCCAGAAAGGTAGTGTTCATTCCAGGGCTATTGTAAAAGATTTTATTGTTAAATAATTGCTTGTATTGTGTCTATCCCTGCGAGATACAATCTTGTGCACCCACACTTCAAAATAGATTGCAGTATAATATTACGACACAAGATGATGGACTGGGTTCCCCCTAGTGGCCTCCTGAACACCTCTGACATTACCTCTGTTTTAACTCGTTTTTTCTCTTTTTTTTTCTAGGCCATTTACAAATATTTTGACACAACAATAGTGAACAGTAAAATATAGATGAATACTTACTAATAAAATAAAAATTTTTAAAAAACCCATAAAGAACAAAACAAACACTGGCAACGAAAGTCATCTACTGATCTAAAATATTTAATAACTTCTGAACCACTAAACCTAGCAATATGGTGAAATAATTACCATAACATACAGTTTGTCATCTTTTCATGGTCATCAGATATGACCCATTTGGACATTCAGAGGCTCCATAGTTACCATGGAAACACTAGCATCTTCTACAACTGATTCACCAGTAAAACCCATGGTTTTTTTGGGTTTTTTTTTTTAATCAAAACTGACAGAGGTTAGAGATGCTTGTTTTTACATTCCATCATTGATATCTTTGCTAAAAATGTCACTTTTTCTTCAAATTTCTCTGTTTCTGATATAATGACCCCCAACTTTAATTGAAAAATTAAAATCTGCATGATCAGTGAATTAAGTATTTGGAAATACTGTATGTGATTTTAACTGTAAAAATGCAAAATACAGAAGATAATATCATAATTGGTGATAAATCACTTAAGAATTGTTAAATGGAGAGAAACATTTTATTTGGGAACTGCTACAAAAGTATCACTGGGTCTTTGTGGGTTAAAGTAGTAATGTTAGATACTGTAGGTTGACGTGCCCTTGAATTATGTTTATTATACTGAAAGATGTAATATTTGGAGCTAAGACGAGATATAAAAGAGGGCATTACAAAAAACAAAACAAAACAAAAAAACAAACTGAATATCACCAAACCAGATTGTTTCTGAAAATACTGTTTACATTATTCTTTACTGACAACAGCCGAAGAGACAAAGCAGTGAATTTACTTCTGAATGTACGATTTTTAGTATTTATACATTAAAATGACACATACCTGGTCCCAACTTTTCCAAAGATAGCCTTTGTTGTTTTTCTTCTACATGTCATGTTTGTAAAGAGAGAAACAGTTTTAGTGGACATTAAAAGATAAATAAGTCAAGATTGGTGTCTTCTACTATAAAAACAACACACAATGATATAACCTATGTATTAGTATATGCTTAAATTGAAATATCACAACCCTAATGACTGTCTCTAATTTCATTACAACCTATATCTTATCAACTGTTATGCAATTAAAAGGTCTCAGAAGTTCTTCAAGTTAATTACAAAGGAGATCTGATGTATTAGTTTGTAGTAATAGGAATAACTGCCTGCACCAGTAACCACCATTTAATTAGCCTATTAAGATAAAGCTAAGGAGGGCATGTAGCTAAATGTCCTCACTTATACATGCACACACACACACACACATATATATTCAGGCTAAAGGGGTCTATGCAATAATGAAGGTCCTCTCACAGATATAACCAATTCAACCAGATGACTACTTCCTCATCAAATGAGGTAAGATGAGCATAGATAAACATAAAAGGAGGATGGGGATGAAGGTGAACAATATGTAAAAAAGGTCCCAAAAACTAGACTTGAATCCTTTATGGTCGTGGTCATCATGTCACATCAATAAAACTCCAACAGTAATGATATTTTGAAGTGGCTATGCTATGCTAACACATGCTACACGTGTTGCTACAGTAAAGTATGATAACCGAGGTTAGCATCCATGTTCTTAATTAATTAATTTTTTTAGTAACGACAACACATATTAACCCAGAAAATCAATTCTCCCAGAAATACAGTAGTAATATTGCTAAAATATTAGTGATTAGTGGAGCATGAAAATGACGTTGAAACTTTTTTTTTTTTCATTTAATGCTAACGTTAACTAAACATGCTGTTTGTAGCCAGTTCTTTTTACTCTTACCTTTGTTGTAAAGTTATTTCGCAGTCCTCATATATGTTTTCCATCTTAAAATAACGGGAAATCTACATATAAATATCAGAAATGCATTCTTAAGATAACTTTAGTCAATTAAAGTTAATTAAAACTGCAGGCTATAGCACCCGGAAGTGACAGGTTTTTTCATGAAATGTAAGTGTATTTGTTTTATCCATTTTTATTGCTAAAAGAAAAGGAAAGGAAAAAGAAATATAGAAAAGCCCACTAAGTAGTTTATCAGAGCATTAAGAAAAAATAAGTCTATCTATCTGTCTGTCTGTCTGTCTGTGTATTGTTTGTCTGTCTATCTGTCTGTCTGTCTGTCTACCTGTTTGTCCCTATCATGATTTAATATGCGCTCTCCATCTCCTTCAGGGTTTCAAGGGAATACTGCGAAGTAGGGTGTTTTCATGGCACAGAACACTAATGCCATCTACTGGACTATGTGTGAAAACACAGCTTCCCATTTTTAGTGTTTCCAAACTCAGTTGAGTTAACCATGTCTTCACACTTCAGTCATAGGAGGGGAAAAAAATAACTGATAGTCCAGTGGAGTGGAAAATATGGCCTTCTGAAAGGATGCTTGGGGGGTTTATATAAATATATTACTTAAAAAAAAACATACTTTTGCAAAGGATAAGTCTTGTTTATATGTAACATTGAACCGACATAAGCCCTATAAATATATAAACACTGATTACTTATAATTATTATGGTGACACAGCGGTATCTAACATTACTGAGAAGATTAAAAGTTATTAAACAATTCAAACATATTTTAAGAAGCAAATATTCTCAAAAATGTGAATTTATCAATGATTTCACAAATATTATAGTAGATGTATCTGTCAACTAGACTTAATCTGCTGATATAATTCAGTTTGAGTAAGTATTACATCTTTTAAGTTCCTAAAATAATTTAATAAGTTAAAGAAAATAATTATCAAAACATAGGAATTAAAGTAAGACAGTCAACTAAACAAAGTTTGGTAATTTTTTTGCGTTTTATTTATTTATTTATTTTATTTTCCCCATTACTGTATAGTTAGGTTTTTTTCTAGAGAAATTTGTGCAGATTCAGTCAGTAAATGATTCCAATACTTTTAATTCAACTTTATATTCATAAAAACTTTGAAGCATATTATTTTATTTAATAAATACTGATTGTTTCTTTTCATCCCAGTCACTTATAGTTATAGTGCATATTTAATAAGACTGCCATGTAAATGTTCAGTGATATATTTATATATCCTATTCAGACAATCATCCTAGTTTTCACTTGATATGGAGGTTTTTCAGTTCTTGTAATTTAACCTACTTTGTTACACACTCTGAGTGCAAGACCAGGAAAGATAGACTTCCCTCTTTGTTCTAACTCTATCAGCCAACATGTATAAAATTCAAGCTGAACGTTGCGAATTAGATAAATGTATTGCTCCTTAAAATCTGTAGCAACAGAGTCTCATACCAAAAGCTGGGCTGCCAATAATCATTTTAGAGGCTGGATGTTTTATCTTGAGGAGGAAGCATGTCTCCAGCTCTTCAAAGAACTTATCTCCCACTTCCCTTCATCATTATTTTGGAAGAAGTGGCAACACCTACTAAGAAAATGGCAAAAGGTGCTCATGAATCTCACAGATACAAGAATGCTGAACAGTTTGGATCTTTGAAGAGATGTATGCGTCAACCGTATTTCATGATCTGCAGAATAAAAAAGTGTATTTAGAATAATGATATAAATATTTCCTTGTAGACCCTTTTTGGTCACTTGTCCATTTTAGTGCTGTGGATTATTATAAGCCAGTGAAAGTAAATTTCAGTTCTTACTTTACAAGATAAGCGGTATAAAGCTGTGGTCAGTGGTTGTTAAGAGGACATACGAGGGTTTCCATTCACAGAGAGAATAGTGGTACGTACAGTATAAAATGCTGCATTCCCCCGTATTTTTCAGTTCTCGGCATGAATAAGACGCAGAGAGCAAAAGTGGGGGATCTAAGCCATTTTGGTGTGTCTCACTCTCAGTGGGTGAGAGTTGGCAGCCTTGTCATGTTCAACCAATAGTAAAGTTTTTTCTCTTTGTGTGAATCCATAGGGCGAACAGCACATCTATGAGAAAGCAGTGGCTATGTGGACAAAAACCTCAGCTTATCCATAGCATATGAGGTAGGCCCAGTTTAATGAAATGTCAGTGCTTAAATGTAAAAATATTCATACAGCGCCAAAATAAACTGCACTTAAATGGTGATTAGCACAGATGTACAAATGCTGGTATGTAAAAAATCTGAGTTATTAAGAAAGATCAGAATGTGAAATTACTGAAACATTACCTATTTAAAGGGAGCCGTGTTTATTAATGAAGAGAGAGTAAAGATGTAAACATGACAGATAATAGCAGACGTTTGCATAGAAAATCCATAACATTACATCATAAAAACAGAAAAGCCTAGCGCGTTATACAACAGGTTGAAATTTATTACTCGTCTGGTTTGTCTTAAGGCATGGTCCGAGGTCAGCATATATTGTATAAGACCCTCCTTCATTGTAAATAGAAGCTATTCCAACAATTGCGCCCTTTTACAAAAAATTCACAATATATAGTTAAATACATACATATCCACTGCAATCAATTAACGGTTTTACACTCACGGTTTCCCATGAACACACATAATCTATCCCCAAGGCACGGCAATACATACAGTGTGATGTTTGAGAAAATATTACAAAGCTTTAACTCAACCAGTATTTTTAATGTGCTCATATATTTCCTCTTCTCTACTGTTTTTTTTCTGTATAATTCTTACGAACCAGTATGTAACTTCCTCTTCAGGACAGTTACATGTGAGTAATTCTTTGATAATACAAGACAAGATGGAAAAATAATCAGAACGTAATGTAACATGATGGATTTTCACCCATTTTCTAGTAGTCATTTTCTAGTAGTTTTATGTTGGGGTTTTTTTTTCCCCTGCTTGTGAAATGATCCTCTGTGGGAACACCTATGTCTAGAAAATCAATGAATGAATAGCTACTTTTATAACCTTACATGCAGATGATTTACTGTCCTAAAATGTACAGTATTAACTGAAGATTTTCACTGCCTGTTTATTCATAAACAAATGCCTCCATAACCACCATTCTTTATTTTACAACATTACAAATAAACGCAGATCTAATTAAATGTCAGTGCAGCTTGCAGAGTCCAGAACAGGATGCAACCATGGATATTAAAAATACACTCATTAGTTCATGAATGTATCAAGACACTATATCTGGACAAGAGGAAAATTAATTTCAAGTGCTAAATTAGAATTGTTGTTGAAATTGACATGAAATAGCTCTGCCAGTGATTAAGGTTTGATTGATTTAATAATGATTTAATGACTTTGACACAGCAATTTAGAGTCTAACCCAAATTCTCCTCCAAAAACAGTAATATGCTAAATAGCTTTAAAGGTAAAATCCAGTGTTAGTAGAATAATTAAATTTTAATCCAGTCTAATCCTTTTTGTCATTGTATTCAATTAATGCTTGGCTTGAAAACTCAAAACTGTTTTAATCTATAAAATCTCTGCCTTAAATGATATTTATTACAATGTACACTATTTTCTTTTTGGAAAATTTGGAATCTGAAAAGGTCATGACAAAATTTGCTTCATTTTCCTTCTTTTCTTCTTTTGCTGTAATTTGTCAGATTTGGTCTTGTTCGGTCATATTTGTGCTTTGTGCACTACTAACAACATTCACAGTATTTTAATTAATGTGTTCTAGGGTAGAAGAGTCACAACACCCCCTCACCTCTGCAGCTCTGCAGCTGGTGTTTCCTTCTCCTCTTCATGTTTCCTTTCTAGCCCAAGAAAAAATGATGGCAGTCATTCAACATATTTTCAAAAAGAAGCTGGATTTATAGAAACAAAAGCCTGTGTGGCTGTAAGAATCCTGACAGGTTTTTACAGACAGATTGCTTTTTCTTTTACATTTCCAACAAACTGTAAACTGTGTGGATTGATCATGATCATTCACATATGTTTACCAGTTTGGTTAATAGCCTACATTGTCTATCTTATCTCAGGCTGCAATCTACATGGTATTTAACTCTATTTAACTATGGTGGTTCAAAGGCAGAAACAGCTTTAGTGACAAATTGAGGCGTCCTGCAGCTTTATCACATCTACAAGCTTTCATATTATGTTCTGTAATGCAGTGTACATGTAAATGTATGCTTATATGCAATGCAGTCTATATATTTTATTTATAACATTATTTATTCCTACAGTCGAGGTGTATTAATTGCTTAGTAATTTTTAAATGCACCTTATACTTTCTCTTCAGAGAGCCCTCCAGTTGCATTTATTTCCTGTTATGTACTTCCCCTTTAGACTTCACGCGTCTCTGAATATGACAGTTTTCGCATGAGATTCATACAGAAGTAGAGGACCTCAGTGTTGGTCCCTTCAATGCATTCACCTTTCACTTTGTTCCATCAAAGTTATCATCGGTAGCCATGCAGGTTTTCCAAGACCACAGGCTATATTTGACCTCATTTCCTGTCTTGAAGAACTCTGATCTCACAGGCCAGTTTGTGGTTGTAGTTGATGCAACTGACATCGAAGATAGTGAGGCTCTATCAGTAATTCTGCTTCTCCCACATACTCACACTCAGAGTGAAACCGAGGTACTCCGGTAAAGTCAACCCATCATCATCATCATCATCATCATCATCATCAGTCAGATACTAGTTGTATGTTGGCTTTGGTGAAAGCCCGTTTCTAGTGTTTGCCGCCTGCTTCTGGAAGCTGCCACCTGAGTGCATGTTTTGTGAATCCAGTAATGACTCCCTCATAAATCACCAGCAGGTCTCTTAACTGATATCTGTCCGTCATCGCCCAAATTCACACTTCCACTACTGCTACTGGACTACCCACTTCGGATACTAACACCACCATTCTGTCTATTACTGACAGTTTCTGAAAATATAATTCTTTTGGCAGCCCAAAATAATAGAATTTGAGTTTGATTTATGATACATTTGGTTCGACGGAGATTTCAGCAAATGCATTCAAATTTTACTTTATTAACATTTGAATATAACCCTGTGGCAAAATTCCAACAGTGTCACTGGAAACAGAGGTGTGTCATTCCACAAAGGTAATGACCAAATACAGACAGTGGAGGGGCTGCTTCCAGAAATCAAAATATTAGGACAAGGTCTCCTGGATTGTGTCTATCATAATTACTCAGTATTTGAATGCACTTACACATGCCCCTCATTAACCTAGTATGACAACATCTGGGCTCATCAGCAAATTTACAGGTGCATTGTGTAAGATTTTGCAGCATTTAATGGTAAAGTTGCAGATTTTACCCTCTACCCTCCTATTCTACTATTCAACCCTCCTCAGTGTAGAAAATGCCCGAAGAATTCTGTTAAGAAAATTCCTCAACATGTTTACTTGTAGTCCAAACACCCCCCCAAAAAAGACAATATAGTACTACACCAGTGTGTGATTTCAGGTAGCATACCAGTATTCTGTCACACACAATGTCAGCCAGCTTCTATTTTGCTTTTTATTGAAGAAAAATAAAATAATAATTGCAAGCGATTTTGTCCCCTGCTCAGAGGGTAAGGACTCCCCCTGTTGTACCCATTTTTAACAGTAGGTTCATTACTAACTGTTTCTTCAAAGATTCTTACATTTCCCGGTCACAGATCACACACATCACACCTTCTCCCACAATGCAATGACACCTGTCCCTTTCACACATACGGCAACTTGGCTCTGTGACTACCACTTAAAGGTGGAACAATAATGACCCCACGTTATACACAGAATGGTGAGGCAGGAAAAAAGGTGCAATATTCTCACCTTGAACAGGTTGTGTAAAAGGGGCTGGTGTTTGGCTGGAATGTTCTGTAGAAACATGGCAACACAAGATGATAGACTTCATGGAAGAACACCCACTTACTCTGTATCTATAAATATCTCATTCTAAGGCACGGAAAACACAATTATTCTTATTTTCAGGCGATTATACACACGTGAAAACGCACTGAAATGAAATCTATTTTCTATTCTTGCAACTAGAATACCCTGGACATTAAAGTTTCCTCCATGGAACATTGCATTGTGGGGAATAATACTGACCCCTGCTGGGGGGTCCCATTTTGGCTCACAGTGGACCAATGTACAGTATCAGTTGTCATTTTTTACTTGCTGTTTTGTTTATTTATTTATTTATTTAATCCCATTCACAGCAGCCCAATTGCCACAGCAGCGTCAGTGCACAACAATCACTCATTTTAGTGCACTCCGCTAATGTAAGGTATGTTTACTTGAATAAGCTGTTTGTTAGTTTCACCGTGGTTCACCAGAAATGTGGCCAAAAAAACTTTCATCATCGAACAACCTTGAGCAGAGAAACAAAAAAGTGAAAATGAGAATGTGAAGGCAGACCTATAGAAAGAAAGTGACTTTGACAACCTTCTGGCAGCGCTTTTAGTGACGTTAGCCAACAGCCGCAGCTGAAGCATGAATGCAAAATTTTTAAATGGGAGCAAAAACAAGATGACTAAATCTACATGACCCCTGTAGAGTTTTCCATTTTCTCCATTACATATTATCTGCCACTTCAGTGAGGGTATCCTATGTACAATCTTTGCTCTGAGGGAGAAACAGAACAGTCCTCCTTTTTTTCTTCATAGTGCACACGCGATTGATATACAAATACAAAAATATATGTATATATATATATTTATGTAATGTAACTCTCCTCCATGAGCCAAGGGAAATGTACTGTATTTTTCAGCCTAAGACAAGGTGATGCATATACCATATACTGGAGTTAGGTTGAGTGAGGAGGAGGCAGGTTGAGCAATTTGAGGCTGCACATCAGCTGAAATGTGCACCACAGATGTAGTGTGCACATGTCTGCAGTGTCCAGTTGAACTGTAAAAGATACAGTTGAAACACAAACAAGGCAATTAATTTTAGAACATTAGTAGATGTCATAAAATGAGTAAATTGGTAAATGTTAATAAAGACCTACTTATGCATAGGTAAAAGCCCAGTCTATGACGTTTGCTGAAAAACATTCAGGTATCTATGCAGCTGTGCTTCAGGGGGTGTTTGAGATTCTATGGGTGGGAGACTTGTCTTTTCACTAGTTCCTTGGAAAATTAAAAACTGGCAACCAAATCAAATCAGTTTAATCAATTTAAGTGGTTTAATATGTGTGGTCTGAAGGAGAATTCCTTTTTTTTGTTGTCATCCTCATATCATTCTCCACCTTTGTAATTAGGGTGGATAAAGTATTCCATAAAATGCAGAGCAGTGCAGTTATATCATAAATATAAATAGATTCCAGGATAGTTCCAACATAATCAGCCCATGCAAAAGCAATTTCAAAGCATAAAGATGCCCTCAAAATCACCTGGATGTACAGATTCAGTAAAATGGATTCTCATCGTATGACTGCTTCACCTAAGCTACCCTTAATATTTTGGACTTTAAATAATATTAAAACAACAGTTGTTGAGTGATGTTGAACTTATTAGAAGTACACTGAAAGTAGAATAGTTGTAACTACTCATTAAATGACCTTTCATATTGGACTGAACAATGATTATTGTTTGTCACGTGTATCTTTGCCAGAGTAGTGCTGGAAGGTCAGTGTTTTCAATTACAGATTGTATTGCTGATAGCCAGTATCAGATTCTTGATCATGACATCACTGATGCCAGTGGACAGAGTTAACCTCCTGGAGACCACATCGGCCGGGGCTAAGTACTACTCCTGAACCTCAAACAGAGAGGCTGCACTCAGAAATAAACTCAGGAAAGACTTAAGGAATGCTTACTGCGTATTTGATATATAACCACATTTCATTCAAGTTTGTTATAAGTGTAATCTTATAAATGCTTTCTTCAGGTTTAATGTGTTAGAAATACATAGCTGATTTTCTTTGTTCTCACCTAGGGATATGAAATACTTTGTAGAGAATTCCTTTTAATTTATCCCTACATTTCAAGAGTATTTAACTGAAAACAAAAGCATAATTTAAAATTATTCTCACAAAAGTATAGCAAAGATTAAACTGGATTTAGAGGCAGTTTCTGGCACATGCACATTTCTTGTGCCTTTGCCTTTTCAGAGATTTAAAACCCTTCTTTCTTATTAATTTGTCACATGCAAATGAGTTCATTTAGACAGTATAATTGTTGCCTAAAACCATGTAAGGTTACAAAGACAAAGGCATTATCAATAGACTGATGTACCATAAAATGTAAAATTCTATAATATCTATTACATGTGATTATATCATGTATAATTAGACAATGAAACCCATATCAAAGTTATTATGATAAAAATGGAGGATACATTCAGGTTATGTAAATAATTACATTTTGTAATAGGAAAAAAAAACATACTACAAGTAAAAATAGTCTTATTTTACACTATTGCGATATAATGAGTTTAAATAGCACCACCTACATACATTTATTCTTTTGAGTGTGAGCACAATTTGCATTAATAATGATAAAACTGAAGATCTGGCAAAAACACACACTGATGATGAGCAATGCTGAGTAAAACACAGGGAGGTCAAATTATGTAGTCAGATTAAAAAGGTCAGATACGTTTGACTCTGTTTGATAGTATTTGAAGTTTTCTTGTGTATTTTACATAAAGCACTCGTATGGACGCCTTTTGTTATGAACAAGAACAAAGACTTCAGACATTGGGTATAATTAGGTGTAAATGTTTATTTAACACAAATCAGATGAGCTTATGGTATTTAGTTCTCTTAACATTTGTACAATCTCTACAGCACAATTATTGATTTTTTCAAATCCATTTTAGCCGATTCCAAATCAACATTTCCTTTTCGGTATATTTTCCTCAGAATTTATTTCCACTGAAATGTTCGTGTCTTTTAGAGCTTTCAGTGTTTTATTCTCTCTTTTTCGCTATGCTTTTCTCTCCCTGCTTTATGCTTCTTTTGCTCTGTATCTTTTTCTGTCTCCCCTCCCTCTCTCTGTCCTTCTTTCTCTTCTTCGCTTTTTCTTTGGCTGCTTTTCATTCTGTTTTCCTTCATTGTTTTTCTTTTCTTTCTCGCCTAGGGACCCCATTTTTTTCCCTCTTCCTCTATTCAGGTTTTCTTTATTCTCTTTTCTGAATAGTTGTGGTACTTTAAGGGGAAGGGGAAGGAGAGGGAGAGGGGAGGGAGGTTAGTTTCAGTCAAAGCTGCAGAACAAAACTTCCTCCCACACCACATGCAGTGTCTCTTGGAATGAGTTTGTCACTGACTTGAAGACACACTCCCCCTCCTATGTATACCACCATAGATGACAACCCTACAGTGAATTGGTATTAGGCCAACAAACGCACACACATGTTCTATACTGATGACTGTCCTCTTAGATATCAATAGAGCCTCTGTGTCCCAGTCACTGTTTGTGGTTAAGCGGTGTTAGTTCAGTGTGCAGTATCACATGGTGACACATGATGTGGTGCTGCGTTAAACCAGCCACAGCTGTGTGTGAATACGATTATCTCCCAACTGAGGTGCGTAGAGGGAGGCATTTGTGCTTCACAAGAACATCTTCATCACTGCAGAGAAATGACAGGCTACCTTACAGGAGGCAGCCCCATGCCGAGGAGCACTCGCTCCTCAATGGCTTCGGTCTCAGCCAGACTCCGGTCAGATAAGCACAACAGCAGTCCACCAGTAAATCAAAAATAATAAAATCACGAGCTCCAGTTTGTAAATTTGTCGATGTACTGTGGCTGTTGATATGAAAATGGGAAAATAACATGTGGGGAGAAAAAAAAGAAAAAAAAAACACCCATTACTGCACTCTTGAAAGACAAAACCTCACCAGCCAGTTAATCTTCAGATATCATGACAGAAACCATTCCTCTTTCTTTATGATAGTAAAAAGACTACAGCCCCTGCACCTATGGTTTCCATCTCACAGTCACACTCTCACATTCTGTTCAAGACAATTTAATGCATGACTCAATGGCATTGAAAGTGGGTTGGATAAATTGGAAATGATTAAAAATGCAGAATTGACAGGGAAACCGATAAAACTTTCTCTCTATAAGTAAGAACCAAAAACCAGCATGATGGAATGGCAGGCTTGAAGGGGAGAGAAAGGTGAAAGACAGATGAAAGTGAAGAGAGATAAAAGCCGGAGTGAGGAGGGTGTGGGATAAAGCAGGAGGAAGGGAGGCAGAGATGAAAGCAAAATGAGAAAGATAAGAACAGAGTGAGAGAGACAGAGAGGGAAACGGAGGAAGAGATAGATAGTGTACAGAGCAGAGAGAGAGGTAACCATGGAAACAGGAGGAAGGTACAAAAGAAGAGATAGACAAAGGGTTTGATTTAAAAGAATGAAACTTGGACGAAAGAAAAGTAATTCCGACTGAAATTTGTTACCGGGAGGTGGAGGAATAATACAAAGGAGTGACGGCCATAGAGGGACAGTGGCTGTGTCCCCACTGTCTGCTCCAGCCAGTTTGAATGGAGTCGCCTCTAAGCAGCATATAAGGCACGCCAGAGACCTCTAGTGTTAATAGGCTTCTGTGGTTCATTGTGGGCCTCACCTTGAGTAAATCTGGGGCCATTTCACTATGTAGGACACTTGAAAGACTGACAAAATCATTTGTTTCTCTTATGTATATTTGTCTGTCTGCCTGCCGCACAAAGATTGCAGTACTGACGGAGAGGATGTGCTACGGCTGTACAGAATATACGTATATTTTATAAGCATACTTTTCCATGAATCATATAGCAGGAAGAGACTTCAGAGTGACTAAAATAGGATAAAGTAGCTTGGTAAAATTCCTCTCCCACCTTACTGCAATGAAAAACTGCATTCCTGATAAGACGATATGAGTTCTCCGTGGTCCTACATTGTGTTTGCTGACTTATTGAATGAACTTGAGGTGCATGTTGAATTCTGTACTGTTGACTATCCTTTCCCGCTGAATAAATGCAATGTGCCCATATATTAGGATTCATATTTGTATATCTATATAGAGTTACAGACAGACAGAGGGTTTTTATTCTGTGGTTTTTGAGTCTCTTGTGGCTATCCCTCTTTCTCCCTTCCCCCTCTCTGTTTTTCTCTCCTCTCTGTCTTTCTCTTTCGTCCTCTGTCTCTGTTTCTCTCACTCGCTCCCCCTCCCTCCTCCCTCTTTCTCTTGATCTCTCTCTCCTCCTCTCTCTCTTGCTCTCCCATGCCCCCCTCTTTTCTCGCTCTCTTATGCTCTCTCCCTTCTCTTTCTCTCTTTCCTTCCATAGCTCTCTGTCTCACTCCCTCGCCCCCCTCTCTGTTCCTTTTATATCCTCCTTGCTGAATGCTCTTCTCCTCTCCTCCCTCAACTCTGTCTTTTCTCCTTTATATTCAGTCTTTTTTTTTTTTCAAGCTCTCCCCACACTCCTTTCTCCAATGTTGTCTCCAAGCAGAGCTATTTCATTGCTAATATTCTGTCTTTCCATTTAGTACCCCACTACAAAATGGGGAGAGTAATCTTTTATTTAGGTTTTTTTTTTTTGTTTTTTTTGCTCTGGCCATCTCTGCATCCTGTCTTGCGGTTTGTGTAAGACTGATTTGTTGAGTGAATTTAAGACTTCATTTGTATAAAATATACAGCACAAAAAAAGGGGAAAAAGCAAACATGAAAAGCATCAATATTGAATCAGAAATATGCAGAATGTGCTGCAGGTTCTCATTTGTTTATTTGAGGTATGCCTGAAGTTGCAAGTGATGCACCTATAGTCTACTCTGTGTCTAATCATGTATGCTTCACATTTAAAGTTGCTCTCCTTCACTGTAGTGAAGGAGGCAGTACTGATAAAGGCTGAAGCTTTGTTTTTTTTCACTTTGTGTTCTCCTGTCTGTGTGTCCAGTCTGTTCTTACTGACCTTAATGGAAGAAGCTGGAGGCGTGCAACTAGGGTGTGGCTGCTTTTATACTGTTTTGCTATATTCCATCTGCATTGCTTAGATTCAAGCTGTGTGATTGTCTGTTCTGTGCTTATGAAAAAGCCTGCTGTGCTTTTTTTTTTGTGAAAGCTTAATTACAGCAGCTAATCATGCTTGAGACTTACTATTATATCAGCATGCCATGCAGAGGTGAGACTGATCCGGCACTGGAAATAACAGAAGGTGTGTGGGCTTGCTGCCTAAGACACGGGTCTGAGAGGGATGGACGGCTAAAACATCAACAGTCCAATAACTCAAAGTTCAAAACCGAGAGCAAACTGATTCTTCTTTTCTCTTTTTGCTAAGAAAGTGATCAGAAGAAAATCCTCACCTGAACGCTGTAGCTATAACAACCCCATATACAAAACCTACACAGCTTCCAGTTTGCCTGACAGTGAAAGGATGCTGAATTACAGCCATCACCTTTCACAACGTCTCACACACAGTCAGAGCAAACTCAGGCTGTATGCAGCCTGTCACTGGTTTGGATAAAGAAACAACACTGACAATGTGAGCTCACTAACATAAAGCAGAAGGAGCTGGGTGTGCTGCGTATGTGGACTAACCTAAGGCTTGTATAATATATGTTTGGTATTTTTCACTATATTGTCATATGTATTTGTGGGAATATGTAAGTCCATTTGTTTCAGCCAAAAAAAAAAAAAAAAGCATAGAGTTGTCATCAATGAGTCCACTGCAGTTTTATGATTCATTGAGTTTTTCTCAGGGGTAAAGCAGACCACTGATATGTGAATCTGTAGCTCCGTCCTTCTCCCTCAGTCTCTATCTCTGACTCGCTCTCTTCCTCTCGCTGGAAAAAAAAAAAATAAAAGTTATAACTTTGACCTATATCACAGAGAGGATGTGACACTGCACTGCCTGGTTGTACTCCTATAGACAAACAACACAGAACCAGGCCGCTTTTGGAAATGGACAAGTAGTCGCTGTAAGAATACAAGTTAAGTCATACGGACACCCGTGTCAGAAGTATGTTGTTTCAGGGCTGTGGGGAACTGAAAGCGTGTTGGTGTCAGCAGTGTGTGTGTGTGTGTGTGTGTGTGTGTGGTGTGTGTGTGTGTGTGTGTGTGTGTGGTGTGTGTGTGTGTGTGTGTGTGTGTGTGTGTGTGTGTGTGTGTGTGTGT
>JAQQZY010142025.1:5521-16823 GCA_030068375.1 Ostorhinchus rueppellii
ACAACGCAAAGACCCGAACAAACAACACAAAGACACACACAAACAACAAAAAGACACGCGTAAACAACTTAAAGACACGCACAAACAATGCAAAGACGAACAAACAATGCAAAGACACACACAAACAACATGAGCACACACGTAAACAGCACAATGACACACACAAACAACGCAAAGACCCAAACAAACAACAAAAAGACACACACAAACAACAAAAAGACATGCGTAAACAACTTAAAGACACGCACAAACAATGCAAAGACGAACAAACAATGCAAAGACACGCACAAACAACACAAAGACACACAAAGACACACACAAACAACGCAGAGACCCGTGCAAACACAGACGTAAGACACAAGTGGCAATGCATTGACGAACACAGACACAAACACAGACATTGACACAAACAGCATTCCAAACACCAACACAAACACAGACTCAAACACAAACATCACATGCCCACACTTATAAACCCTCGGCCTTCAGTCTACGCCAATGTTTCTGCAGATATGCACAGACAGATGGACGGACGACAAACTGAAGACAGTAGCCTGTGGTGAGGGCCAAGGATAAAAACGGACAGACACAGACACAAACACGATTCTTACTCTGATTCTGCTTAGACTGAAGCAAAAAGTCGACACTGACAGAACGTGAAACATCCATGAGATGATGTTAATATCATACAAACCACATGCTCTGGTCTGTCATCTAATGTTTTCATGAGTCATTGGAGAAAAAATCATGCAAGAATGAAGGAATCACAGACGTTAACCTTACCTCAGTCAGATCTTTATCACATATGCAGAACTCAGTGAATCAGCTAAAGGACAGTCTTCTTCTTTATTCATATAAATGAACTTTCATCATTACAGTGTTTGATATTTTACTCCATTAAAACAGGTCTGCAGTAGTGGAATGTGGAATGAAGCCTTTTCTCAGTCTTTTTGGGAATACAAAACTCTACATTCTGTTTGTGTTTTCAGGTTGACAGACACTGGCTTTGGTGAAGGTCAGATGTGAGTGTGTGAACTCACCAAGGTTACAAACACAGAACTCTGTTTGTCCTCAGATTCTAAAATAACTCGACCAAATACACAGCAGATGATTTAAAGACGTTATTTTATGACCAAAGACTTTCTTCTTAATGCATTAATACTATGTTTTCATGGACTGGAAATGCAGAGGCAGCTACATTTTACATCACTGTCACCAAAGAAACTCACATATTTTATTAACCTTTAAGGCTCCTGAGTATTTTTGTTTTTTGTTTTTTCAAGAAATATTCCATTTTGATATAAAGATTTCAAAAAGCTGTATATTGGAAGTGGTTGGAGATAAACTCATACTATAAATGTGAAAAATATTGGCTATGATCCAAAGTTTATGATGGGAGTAAATGTACTCATCTAATTTGCATATTGTGACATCACAGCACGGCGGCCATATTGGATTGAGTAACTTTTACTCAAATTGAACTTTGAACATATTTACATGGAAGTTTTCTTAGTGGTTTTGTTTTTTTTCTCATCTTAACTTTAAAATAAATGAACTTAAACATTAGTAAAAAAAAAAATAAAAAAAAAAAATCAGTTGGTTTTAGTAGCTTCTTAGCCAAAAGAGCAGAATAGCTAAATCTGTCCTTATCCATCTAAACTAAAACTTAATAAACTTCACTTACTTACTAAACCAGCTCAAGACCACACCTTTAAACTGGATGTTCTACTTCACTTTGACTAGAAACATACCCTCAGATAGTGTTAGGATATAAGGGGCGCATGTCCGCCATCTATTGGTGGGAGGTGGTAACAAGATTTGGAAACTATCTGGAGTTATGGTCTGTTTTATTCGGTTTTGTGTGTGTGACAATATTATGAGTTTAGTGTTTAAAGGGTTAATTTTCTGAGGGTTCTGCCCAAGGGATCAATAAAGTCCTATTTAATCTAATATAATCTAATTTCATCTAATCCAATTTAATTAGAATCTGATTTGCATATTGTGATGTCACAGCACGGTGGCCATGTTGGATTGTGTAACTTTTACTAAAATTGAACTTTGAACATATTTACATGGAAGTTTTCCGAGTGATTTTGTTTTTTTTGTCATCTTACCTTTAAAATAAATTAACTTAAACATTAGTAAAAAGTAAAATGCAGTTAGTTTTAGTAGCTTTTTAGCCAAATCTTTCCTTATCTATCCAAACTAAAACTAAATAAACTTTATTTACTTACTAAACCAGCTCAAGACCAGGCCTTTAAACTGGAATTTCTTCTTTACTTTTAATACAAATATGCCCTTAAATGGTGTTAGGATTGATGAGGCACATGTCTGCCATCTACTGTATTGGTGGGATGTGATAACAAGCTTTGGAACTCAGTCTGGAGTTATGGTCTGTTTCATTCAGTTACGTTGGGTGCCACAATATTGCAACTTTGGCGCTTAAAGGGTTAAGTTTGCCCTCCTTCATCCAGTATTCTGAGCTGTACGTCTGATCTCCTGTCTCTGCTCTTTGTCTTTACGTCAGGTGGCGTTGCAGAAGGTCTATAATTTTGCCACGTCCAACATCTTTGAGACGTGTGTGTCGGGCAGGATGGTCGCTGACATGTGCAGAGCTGCAGCAAAGGTCAGTCTGTCTGTGCATCTCAGGTTATTAAGAGTTTTTCATCTGCGATTCAGTGCATCTCCAGAAAAACAGTAGTACTTCTGTGTATTATTGAGATATTTTTGTGATGACAAAGAGTTGGTTTGTGTCGGACAGTGTGCAGAGAGATAAATTTCTAATTTATAAAAGAAAAAAATAATGAGAAGATAAAGAAGAAGCAAAATGAAAAACAAAGTTGATTGATAAAGATATGAAAAAAAATATTTAAAAAAATAAAATAATAAATAAATAAAGGATCTCAATTATGCAGGAAATATTCTAATTTAAACAAAGAAAAATGTGAGCAATAAAATACACATAATGAACCAAAAAGGAACAAAATCGACCAATTAATAGATCAATAAAATAAAAATAAAAAAATATGACAAAATAATCAGAAAAAATAATTCAAATTCAAAGCCAAAAGAATCCATGGTCAATAAGTCAACTTAACTGAATACAGTAATTAACAAAATGTACAAACATGAACAAAATAAAGAACATGAATGTCGAATATTATAAAATATGAACAAAGAAAAATCTCATCAAAATTTACAAAATGAATATAAACAATCAAAGCAATCTCAAAAATAATGAAATAATTATTAAAACTGAGTAAAGTAATCAATTAAATGGACGAAATTTTATGAAAAGAAATATGGAGTTGTGAGTATTTATAGGTTGTTATGATTGGATTTTACTGATCTGATCCACTCGAGATTGGATTGATCTTCAATGTGGAACCTGAACTTAAATGAGTAATATCTAATTTTGCATTTCACAAATTCAACCCTAGAGCTAGATTGGACCCCTTGGTGGGCCAAATTTGGCCCCCGGGCCACATGTTTGACACCTGTGTATTACGTGAACCTAGGGCTGCAGGATATGGCCTAAAACCAATATCTCGATATTTTTAGGCTATATCACGATACACGATATATATCTCGATATTCCGATTTCTCCTCTAAAGCACTCTAACAATGTTAAGTTTAACCCTTTGATGCATAAAATGACACCAGAAAAATATTCAAGCAGACATCTAAGCAGACCCCTCCTAATACAAAACACGCATGTGCGCATGAGAGTGTTCTGGATGGGCCGGGCAAGTGTGCTGCTTTGCTGTGAGGACCCACAGAAGCGAAACTTCAAAGAGAATTACATACAGACGCCTTAAACATTTACGTGAAAGTTTGTACTCCATGGTTGCGATATAGTCATTTCATACATCTCACGTGACACAACCCGTGATATATCAAGTATATTCGACATATCCCCCACCGCTACATAAATCTGTTCGACCCGGCCCATCTCCCGTTGTTGTGCACCTCATTTCCTTTCCCCTCCCTTCGGAAACTTGTATTTGAGAGGATGTGATGTTTGTAGCCCGCACCAGAACCGGAACTGGGCTAGGTAAACCGCTAAGTGCTAAGTATCGAATCAAATGACTTGCATGCTGCGTGGATAAATGTTAGTGTTTTAGAGGGATTCCGCCCTTTAGAAGAAATGGAAGCTTTGACAGTGTTCCAAGTGGACCTGGTGTCATCTGTTTAGACCAGTTCTGACCAAAACAATGCAGCGTACACATGACGTCATCGCGCATGTGCAACAAAGGTGGAATCGATAAGCAGAATCGTTAAGCAGGCAAACGATTCCAAGGAATTGAGCTACCCCATCCCTAGTTATAAGACCATGTGGTTCAACCTTGTTCTTCTGTGTTTTTCTCATGTCTGTTTTGTCATTTCATGTGCTTCTTTTGCGGACGCCGTTCATCTTCGTTTCCAGTGTCATCCTGTCGAGTCCCTGCGTCTGTTCGTCCCCCACTGCTGCAGCGTCATTTCCCACATCACCAACAGTCAGTACCTCCATGTGCATTCGTAGAATATCCCAGATGATGTTTAACAGGGATTAAACCAGCTTTAGATGCTCCAGAATCCTCAGCTTCGCATTGACGCCTCAATCAACACAGTCTGTAGCCTCTTTAAGACGGCAAATGTTTGACCGACTGTTTATCAACTGCGCTAATAATGTTGATTAAACTCATTTCTAGCAGCTGTATTTGGCTAAATGAGGCACAAAAAACAGTTTAAGATCATTAATATTCAATCAACAAATGAGCCCGTGTACAGCTACTGATGTGTGTTTGTGTTTGATGCTTTTTATTTGGTCTGAATAAAAACAACAACAGGCTTTTCTAGTCTTGAAGTGGCTGAATTAAAGCCTGAAATGACCCCGCGATTCAGCAAAAGGAGCTCGGCTCAGAGTCCCAAGGGAGCGATTCAGTACATAATTCAGCTTTTATGTGTGTGTGTGCAGACGAGGAGCTGCAGAATGAAGAGGAGCTGGATAAGGAGCTGCTGTGGAATCTCCAGCTGCTCTCTGAGGTGAGGGAATCACATCCCCCAGGGCCCCCACACTGCAAGAAGTACACCTCTATATCACAGCTTATATGTAGGATTTACACTGTCCAATGTTAAAAAAAAATAAAAAAATACAGAAAATTATCATTATAGTGTTTAGAATTAAGAGCTTCTACCAAAGATGCCAATGTACTGAGGAACGATATGAGGAAAAATTTGCAAAAATAATAACAGAAATGAACAAAAATGATCAAGACAGTGAACAAAATGAATGAAAATCAGCAAAATAAGGAACTAGACGAACGTAAATTCACAACATAAAGAACTAAATGAGCAAAATTCACAACATAAGGAACTAAATGAACAAAACTGAGCAAAATAAGGAACAAAATAAGCAACTAAATGAAGAAACATTAACAAAGTAAGGAACTAAATGAACAAAATTTAGCAAAATAATGAACAAAATGAACAGAAATAATCAAAATGATGTTTAAAAATGATTGACAGTGAACATAGAATAACAACATCAATAAAATGAACAGAACAGATTTAAATGAACAAAAACTCAAAGTGAAAAACCCTGAATCCATATCCCATCCATGAAGTATATGATGTGTAAACCTCCTCTTGTGTTCAGAGTATATTTGATGTTTCCTGTTTTATCAGAAGTTGATCTGTGACAGATGGTGTTTTACATATTGATTTATCCCTTGGTTTTCTAAAGATTAAAGCAAAAGAACAATTTTAATTCCTTAGTATTTTTCTTTTCTGTTCAATTCGCTCCATAATTTGTTCGTTTATCATTTTGTTTTTGCTCCTGAATGAGGAAAATCAAGTGTGTTTTTTCCAAAACGAGCCTGTTTTTTGCTCTAAATGTCCTTTTTCTACTTAAACTAGTGCACGTTTCTGAATTCCTCTGCCTTTTACAGGAGACAAACTGATGACCACATGACATTTTTTGCAGCGTACTGCCTTCATAGTCATAAATACGAGAGCGCTTTGTCGTTAACCAGAACATATTGATACCCTTTCTATTTTGTTTTATTACTCCTGGGAGCTTAATGTGTGTTAGAGCGGGCCAGATGCTGTGATTTACAGGAGAACCTCCATATTTAAGACACAACTCTGAGCTGAATTGCCTCTGTGTGTGTATGTGTTGTGTTTAGGTGACTCGTGTGGATGGCGAGCAGCTGTTAAAATACCAAGGGGACCTGGAGCGGATCCTGCGGGTTTGCGTCCGCCTTCACTGTAAACGGGCGTACACGCTCGCCTGCAATCTGCTGGAGCACACGCTTCGCTCGCTGTCGCTCATTTATCCCACCGAGTACCGCAGCACCTCGGGGGGCTTCGACACTGACCTCCCCATCCGGGTAAACGCACACCCACACCATGAACACAGCACACATCCCCACAGACCTTAAGACGCTGGAATGGAAATGTCATTTTTTACCGCACCTGCTTATAATCACATTTTTAGGCACTTCATATAACCAAAAATAACAAAACGAATAAAACATTTGCAAAGTAATGAACAAAAATTACCAAAATGAGGAAGTAAATGAAGAAAAAGGATCAAAGTAAAGACCAAAATGATCAGCCGTGAAGAAAGAATAAAGATAACCTCAATAAAATGAACAAAATAGATCTAAATGAACAAAAACTAAGCAAAATGAAATACCCTGAATCCATATCCCTGCCATGAACTATATGATATATAAATATTCAGACCGTATTTGATGTTTCCTGTGAGAGAAATTATGAATAATATGAAAAAAAAGTTAGCAAAATAGTAAGGAAAATAAAAAAAAATTGCAAAACAATGAACAAAATGAATGAAAATGAGGAAAGTAATGAACGAAAATGTAGGAAATGAGGAACAAAATGAACAAAAATGATCAAAATAATGACAATGATCAACAGTCAAGAAAGAATAAAGACAATATTGACAAAATGAACAGAATGAATGGATATAAATGAACAAAAACTAAGCAAAATGAAATACCCGGAATCCATATCCCATACATGAAGTGTATGATGTATAAATATTCAGAGTGTATTTGATGTTTCCTGTGAGAGAAATAATGAACAAAATGAACACAAGTTTGCAAAACAACCAACATGAACAAAAGGAAATCAACTAAATTGTGCAAAATAGGGAAATAGATGAGCAAAAGTTCATTAGTGTTTAGAATAAAGAGCTGTCAAGTTCTATAAAAGCCTGAAGTTTTGGAAAAGGGGCAAGGGGGCATGCTGCCTTCAGGGACCGACTGTAAATCTCATAATTCATCATAGATAAAACCAACATCTTCCACAAAAAACATCACCGTGAATTGATAAATGAACAATTTCTATGCATGTTTTTCCGGCGGAGATATTAATAGAACTGCGAGGTTTATGAGGCTGGTTTCTACGGTTACACCAAACTTCAAACTTCACTATTGCTTTGTTTACTGGCCATTATCACCACCATTAGCGCCCGTCCTCCTACGACTATATCTCTGGGACAAAAACAATTAGGTTTTCTTGGAAATGCAAAACAGAACTTTTTAACTGCCTGTGTTCTCTCTCAATTTATTTAAATGGGGTGCTGGAGGTTTGTTAAATGCACTGCAATTTTCATTTCCAGGATGACAATTAGAAAGCATTTTATCAAATACCAATTTAATGACCGGACTGTTCTGGTTAATCCCGCTCACCCTGTGTGTCTGTGTGTGTTTTCCCATTTTCTTTTCTCTTTTATTGTCGTTTTATGAGAACACACCAGGATAGTCAGACCAGTGAGGAACCAGTGAGTCGTGTCCATAAGTATTTGGACAGTGACACACATTTTGTTATTTCACCTCTGTACACCTCCACAGTGCATCTGGAATGAAACGATCATCATGTGACTGAAGTGCGGACTTTCAGTTTTAATTCAAAGGGTTTAACTAAAATATTTTATAAAGATTTTTAGAAATTACAACCATTTTAGTCATTTATCCTCCATTTATAGAGACTCAAAAGTATCACTGTCACTGTCCAAATACTTATGGACACCTGGCAAGATCAGTGTGCATCGTAGAAAACGGTGAACAATAACAGCAATAAAGAACTAAACTAAGAAAGGGTGGTTATTAAAAGAGTAAAAATGGTACAAAAAAGATAGTGTACCAGTATATTAATAATTAATGCACAAAAATATATTGAGTAGAAGGAGCAGTAAAAAAAAAAAAGGTCAAAATAATGAACAAAAATGAGCAAAGTAATGAACAAAATTAATTTAAAAAAATGATCAAGCAATTACCAAAAATTCACAAAAATAAGAACTACATGAAGAGAAATGAGCAAAGCAACAACCCAACTAAAACTAAACTGAACAAAATGAACAAAAATGATCCAAATAATGAACAAAATCAGCAAAATAAGGAAGTAAATCAACTAAATTGAGCAAAATAAACAATTAGATGAACAAAAGAAAATTTGTCCAGAAAGCTGTGAAGTTCTGCCAAAGATGCCAATGTACTGGATCAAATATTGACAAGATTAATAAATTACAATAAACAACACGTAACCAAAATGAACAAAATAATGAATAAAAATTAGCAAAATAATGAACAAAATTAATAAAAATGATCAAAGCAATTACCAAAAATTCACAAAATGAGGAACTACATGGAGAAAAATGAGCAAAGCAACAACCAAACTAAAACTAAACTGAACAAACTGAACAAATATTATCCAAATAATGAACAAAATCAACGAAATATGGAACGAAATCAACTAAATCGAGCAAAATAAACAACTAGATGAATAAAAGAAAATTTGCCCAGAAACATGCCACTGAATTGGATCAAACATCTACACGATTAGTAAATTAAACAATATATAACCAAAATGAGCAAAATAATGAACAAAATTAATAAAAATGATCAAAGCAATTACCAAAAATTCACAAAATGAGGAACTACATGGAGAAAAATGAGCAAAGCAACAACCAAAATAAAACTAAAATGAACAAAATCAGCAAAATAAGGAACTAAATCAACTACACTTTGAGCTGAATAAAGCCTGAATTCTTATGAAAAGATGAAACTTTCAACCCTGTTTCTATGTTTAAGTATGATGAATTAATGCAGCTCTAAATATACGTAGGGTTAATCATTCATTCATTATCATCTGGATGATTAACGCCCTGAAATTGATAAAGAAGAAGATGAAAAAAGACATGCAGGATATTAAAACGTGTCTACTTATGCTTCTGCAGAATAACACACATATTCTGGATAAAAACTACCCACCATTCTAATGCATTTAACCACCAAAAACCAAATTAATCCACATTTGGTCCTGGACGGGTGTTAATTTTGGACGTGCTGTGTGTTTTCTGGACTGTTTCGATCCATTTAGTGGCCGTCAGGAGCCTCTTTACTCAGCCATTTTCTGGTTATTGCCTTTTTCCTCCCTGCGAGTAGCATCTATAATAAGTATCTGCCCTGCTTTTCTGAGCCGATTATTGATCTGATCTCTCTCTAACCACGTCCACCCGATTGTGAAGCAATCCAGATCCTCCTACACAGCCTCTTCCTCTTCCTATCCTCATGCACACTGACCCCGTTTTTTTTTTGTTCTTTATTTTATTTCTTAAATTATGTATAAACCGTGTAGATGCAGGAGAAGGGAAAGATGGAAAGAGAGAAGGAAAATTAAAAACAAAAAGGGGGAGGGGGGGCTGATGTAGATCCACGCTTGCGTCAACAGCCGTGAAGCTCCATTTATGTTGGGAAAAAATTGATTAGTTCAAGGATGAGATGAAAATGAAACATTGTTATTCAATGAAAAGACATGCATGAGCCTCCTATGCATGAATGCAAAGAAATGTCAGCTGAAAACGTTACGTAAAATCCGACATAAAAGCGAAAAAATGTGGAGACAGCTGAAGCTTTTTAAGTAATAACAGACTTTTTTCCATTGGCTGTTAGGTTTCTCTATTGATACTGACTGATAGCAGATGAAATTCCTCTGTAATGTGTTTTCTTCTACTTTCAATACTTTAATAGATGGTGAAGATTTGTGGTTTTGAGGTGGACTGATTGTGCTCGAGTGCTTGCCAGCTGTTCCACTGGAGCTGGCGACTGATTTTCGTTTTTTTTTTTTTTTTTTTTTTCCAGGACTGGGGCAGAGATGGAGATGTGGCAGCGCTCGGCGTGTGCTGGCATGTGCCGAGTAAAGAGGAGGAGAGCTTTGTATTCCAGCTGCTGTCGAGCCTCCTGCAACCGGAGCTGCAGCGAATCAAGGACCACGTCTCTGGAGAACAGCCAATGAGCAGGTGTGCTGACACTTCTCGCAGGTGCCCGGTTTTGGCCGCGATCCGGAATCTGTCGGAGTTTAATATTTGCCGTGTCAGTCTTGGAAAGCTTTAAGTTTGCTGTATTTATTAGTTGCACCCAGAATGACATGATCATAGTTTGGCAATAGCAACATCACTGTAATTAACATGTAGCAATAATGTCTATATTAGCATTTTGCAGCTTCCAGAAGAAAATACGATAGGTTTTTTTAAGTCGCAGCATTCTGCATTCTATTATCTGTCTCATAATGGTTGAAGAACAGCTGTCATTTTAATTTGGAGAGGTATTTTTCAGGCATTCTTAAGCAAAATCACCTGGAATGGTAAGGGGTTAAGTTACAGCATTCTGCATATCATCTGCACAATATCACCTTGATATAAAAGGAAAGTTTAAAGCAAAAAAGACAATGAATTCGAGTGACATGATGAAGTATAATTACTATTTTGTCTTCCACAGCTGACAGCATTATGAAAATCACAACCAATATTGTCTCATTATATGTATGTTGTCACCTCATTAGTTTCACCACGACACCTACATAGCTGCTGCCAATGTGAATGAGCAAAATGTTAACCAAAATGACCAAAAATTAGTAAGACAATGAACAAAAGTAATAAAAATGAGCAAAATAATGAACAAAAATATATAAAATTTGTAATGTCTGAACTCAGTGCAGAGACCCAACTGCAGAGAATGGCCCGGAGAGAAGGGTTGAGGCGTAATACAAAGTTTATTTAACAGATTAGTTAAACAATTAATATTGTTGTCTAAACTGTTAGGTTGGGATGATCCAGGGGCGAGGTCGGAGGATGGTTCCGTGGTCAGAGTTCCGGGAAGGCAGCAGCACAGCAACGGTATCCAAAGGGGCACGCGGGCTCTAATCAGAGGGCAGACAGAGTTCATACACGAAGTAGACACCAGGGCAGACAAACCAATGAGGAGGAGGCGAAGGCAAATACCGTAAGGGAGGCTGA
>JAQQZY010142112.1:0-16794 GCA_030068375.1 Ostorhinchus rueppellii
TTGTTTTGTCATGGCTTAATCAAAATCCTAAAATGATGTGAAAGAACCTGAACTAAAAAGGACGTGAATAGAAGAACATTTAACTGAAACGTCATGCTGCAAAAGTGCGGTGGCAAAAAAAGCGTGCATTCACATACTTTTGCTATAAACTGAACACATTTATTGTTTTTGTCCCGTTGTATTGAATTTCCTTCATGTAATTTTAGGACACGCATGACAAATTGATCGTATTTTTGTTCATATGTTTTGCAGAAAAAGGGAAAAGTCCTTCACAAACTTTAAAGCGCTACTGTAAGTGGCACAGCAGGGCCCTGGTGTATGGTAGTGCCTTTTGAAAAGCCAGTGAGCCGTCTTCACTTCAAACTTACAGCACATGCTTTCCTCAGTCTCTATAGAAATTGTCCTTCTGTGTATGATAGTATATGCTATAAGTTCCATTTCTTACACACTGATGTAAAAACTAAACATGTCACGTAGAACACACTACGGTACAATATGACACAGTTGGTATGAAAAGTGTATACATTACATACATTAACACCGAATCAAGTAAATATGTCAGTACTGCATCCTACTTTAACTCTGACCCAAAAATGCAAAATAACAACACAAATACTGCTGCACTGGGTCTTTTTACCTTCAGACTGTATAAAATTACACACACTATTATGCTTAAATTGATTGGTAATATTAATAGACACTGTTAGGGCAATAACAGTAGAAAATGTCACTTATTTTGTGTGTGATTTCAAGATAAAGCACAGACTAATACATATATTGATCTACACCCAACTATATGTATTAATGGACAAAACCTATGAATATTGATAAAATCCTGTGTGTTTTTTTAAGCAATTTCAAGTACAGTATAAATAATAAATAAGTTTGTAGTTTATGTTGTCATTGCAAGTGCGGTTGCAGTGTCAGTATTGTGATTTTATTATGTTTAATAAGTTAAGATAATACAGTCAGTCTTCACCAGAAATATAACCTGTTATTTGATGGACACTTTACATGCAAATAAATATTTGTAGTTAAAAATTCTTAATAAACTGTTCATTGTTAGCAGCACATTACTGCCACCAACTGTCAGCAGAGAGCAGGATAGCAATGGTTGAAAAAGTGCAACACACTACAAACATATACTGTATATCCCTCTGGACATGTGAGATACAGTACAAACAAAATAGACATCTTCTTATATAAACATGACTCTGTAGAGGATTTTGTAAAAGCGGTTAAAAAAAAAAAAAAAAAAGTTTCCAAGGATTGAAATCATTACATTCCGTGCTAGTGTCACATAGCTTGCACACAGTAAGCCGGTGTATGTAGATATCTATCTATTTATTGCATAGTAAATTAGAAAAAGAATCATTCAATCCTCATTTGTGTTGATCTCATTATAGAAAATGTGTAAGCGTTTTGCATTACTTTAGTGGAACAAGAAAATCATCAGTATATACATAAATGTGACTCCTACGGTTTGGTTATAAATTCTACATGAGAAAAGCATATATTTTGGTCAAAATCAGAAAAATTTAGAATCACTAACAATGATATTGCTCAAATAAATTAAAATGCTTTGTAAAAGTGTATATTTTAATGGGATTTGTTAGTATGAGGTGCTAATGGCTTAACATCATTTCCTGTTTTACTTAAATACACATATAAATAACAACTAAATCTGACGTTCAGTAGAAGAACTGTACGTTTCAACTTAAGAATAGAGTCATATTTTTTTTTCCTTTGGTCAAATCTATTTTCAGCCCTTTAAAGTACTAGAACCATATGTGCTCAAGTAAGCAGATATATGAAATACATGACTGAGGAACAATATTTTTCTCCTTATAAGTTTCTCCAGTACCTTCGAAATGGAACAGTGACACAAATAAAACATGTCTGAGTGAGTACACCCTGAGATTCAGAGGTTGAGGAGAGTTAGCAGAGGTTGCTGTGCTTAGCCAGTATAAAAAATAGAGGCCTGTATTGAGTTTGTAGGCCTGCAGCTCCAGGCAACGGTGATAAATCCACCTGTGAGAGAGCTTGTATCAGACAGGCCCAGGCCACTGGCAGATAAATCGACTGGCCCGTGCCCTGACTGGGAGACGCACCCCTGTGGGCTTCCCTGCCGCTGAGAGTTATATTTCCAGCTCTGTCCCTCGTAGGTTGGAGCAGTGCTTCAGGATACGAGCGAGCTAAATGAAACACTAATGCACCAAGTTTCCCATCAGAAATTTCCATAATTCATTTCCACACATTTCCTTGAGAGCACACTGTGGGATTTGAGGGAGGGGCTGGGAATCTAAATGCACCAGCTGTGTGAAAAGAGGTGTCTGATCAACAGCTCAGTGGTTGGGGCCTGCACTGTTGAAAGCTGGCCACCTGACCTTACAGGTGTATTCCCTATCTTTGTAACGAGGAGGGTTTTTTCATCATAGTGCAGACAGTTAGTGTAGTCAAAATGTTCTCTGCCTCCTCCCCCAACTCCTTTGGATTCCCAGTATACAGTTGAGAAAACCTATTATTTTATGTTGCGCATTTCAAAGAAATTCCCTTTCTCAGCTATTTCATTTTCATCAATAAATAAGCCAGATTCTGCTCTTTCATTCACTGCTTCAATCTATGTTGAATGATTTGAAGGGCTTAAAACTGCTTCAGCATTTCTCTTTGTGTTCCTGGTTAAATGTTTCCCTCCAGTTTGTTTTTGTTGAAGTTAAACTACTTACGAAAACCATTTGTTCTCTGGAACAATAATTCTCTCTTGGATTACAGTGCAACGAAGATATTACTTTTGATGTTGTTCTCTCAGACCAAAGGCTGTTTGTAGCTGTTGGTATATTGAACCAAAGCCTGAGATGTCCAATATTACACTTTGCTCAAAGAGTTCAGAAAATATTTCAAGCTGCAGATCCTTTGCCTGTGTAACTGTCCCCCACTCTTTGTTAAAAAAAAAAAAAAAAGATTACAATTCCGCACAGCACCTAGTTGTTAAATAATGGTGAAAGTGAAATATCTATTTGTACCTTATAATTTCTTTATAACAATTATATTTAAGATGGTGCGAAATCCCCTAAGAATAATGGAGCAGTAATGAGGCTTTGCAAGCATTGTTGGATGGAGAACAAATGGTTTGTACCAACAGTGTTTAGAACACAGAAATAGTCTGAACACCAGGTGCTGTACAACAATATTCCCTGCAGTGTGATGAATTGGTTGACTAAAGAGGGTATTCATCCAAAAGCACCATAGTCTGCAAACCGTGATTGCTAAATCTGACAAAGTCTAAGAGAAATGGCATGTTCTTGCATCTTTCGGTACGTCAACGCTATCGTAAATATTATAATGTACATCTATCTCACACGTCAGGAGTAAACAAAAAAATACTTAAGTTAAACTTCACATGATTGTGACTATACAGGTTCACTGTTCATTCCTGGGTTTAGTCCAAGCTAATGAAATATCATTAATCTGCATGTCATTTCTTTTCATAGTATTCCTTTGAAGCTTCAAACAGACAGGAGGCTTTTACTCACTTCCATTGTTTGGAAAACAATCTTAATAGTCTTTTTTCCTGGGCTGGTAAAGACCAAGACAAAAAAAGAAAAACAATCCTCCAGGGGAGCTTTTGCCCGAGGTAAGACACAGGTGGATGGAGCCCAGAGCAGGGTCACAGTAAAGATTTATACTATGTACAAAGTAAAGAACAGAAGAAAAATGGCTGTTCATGTAGCATCTCAGTGAAGCGAGTGAAACAGCTGTTCACGGAGTGAGGAAGTGGTCAGGTAAGACAGGCCTGGAAATAATAATCACAGGCCCATCTGCTGACCTGGGACTGCATGGCCCCCGGGCTCCCAGCTCAGGCCCTCCGTATGGAGCACAGCACAGCCCTCGCCCCAGGAAACCTGGCCACGCCGCACTAGGCTGCTGACACTGCCACATGCTCTCATTCTGTGACCAGGCTAGCCTGCAAGTCTGTGTACTCCCTCTGTACTGTATGATGTACTCAAGTTAAGGTGCCACACTGCAGATACCATCTATAACCGAGTGACTACAAATGTAGAATACTCCACATAGGATCCTATTTATACATGCACCTCAGGGACGGTATTTAACTTTTAAGAACAAAAGAGCACAAACAAACCTTTGTTATGTGTGATGATAAATTGTTTTACTGTGAGTTCTATTTTATAAAAATGAGTTCATTAGATGTGAGGACAAAGTTTTAGAGCAGAATGACCAACAACAGGAGATCAAGGGCCAGTCTCGTTACAACTGCCACACTAGTTAATTCCGATCATTAATTTGGTGACTAATAGCGGTGTAAGATGGCATTTTAATGTGACGTTGGATTAAAACACATTTATCATATTAGGGAGCATATCAGTGATTTCCTGGCTGTGCATCCTTGATGGTTTTTCCAGGAACAAATCAATATTGTGCTGTAATTGAGCGATGAGGAGGTTGAGAAGTGTGAACAGCCTAATCATAATTAAAGAGCAGCTGCTGAACATGAGGGTGAACCAAGGCTCGGAAAAGATAAACACTGTCAGCAAGAGACGCTGCACCACAAGTCAGGCTTGTTACAACTTTCCTTTGTTGTCTGAACTTAGATCGTAGACAGAACGAAAAGATACAGGCTGACATCGCCCACTCCATATACTATAAAAAATAGTCTGAAGTGGATAAGTGAAGCCAACGCCAGTGACAAAACCTCTTTAATGGAACATTTAGCATTTATTATGGACACATTAAAATGGTACTGCAACACTTCAGTGCAATGCAATGCAAAAAAAAAAAGAAAGAAAAATAATAATAATAATAATAATAATAATAATAATAATAATAATATTAATAAATGATAATTAGTCCCCGTATTCACTTCAAAATCTTAGACATCATTTAGATAAAACTTCAAAAACCTTGAAACAGATGCTTCTTCAAAATCCACTTGCTCACACTTAAAGAAAATGCATATAAACAAGCAGCCACTTAATCACTCTCTCTACCTTCCCATCTCTCACACACACACACATGCCCACACGCACACACAGAAACACACACACATCACACACACATTCTCTTTACTCTATGACATGCCGTCAAAGCGCACAACACAAAAGCACCTTTAATGTATTGGAAGAAAAGTGGTAAACAGATTTGCATCACTACCTCACATTATCTGCTGACACTCTGAAATGATTTGTTTTATGCACACTTGGCCTTGAAGTTTGCAAGCAGGTTGTCAGTGATGATAGAATTGAGGTAAATGGTGTAGACTGAGAAAACAACAACTTTGCTGAGGTCCCCACTTTGAGTTGGAAGGCGAACTGCTTAACGCAAAAAGGCAATTTTAATTGTATCGATTCAGCCATACAAATGTAGAATTCTCTTCAAAAGTGTGCAAGTCAGCACTGTTTCTGTCTTCTAATGCACCCAAAAGGAGCTAGTTTATTTTGTAAAGCTCCTCAACCCAAGTAGACAGCACACAATCATAGGATGGGGTTTAGTTTCGCATGATCCAACACAATACTCAAAAGTTATTTGACAGAAAAAAAGTGCAGATTGTTCAAAGCCCTGTTTAAATATGATCAGCATTGCAAAATGCAAACACGAAAATAAATGTGAATTTTTGCACTTGCAACTTTATGTCATTTGTTGGGGGAGGAAAAGCAAAATGGCCTTTGTTGTTTGTTTAATAGCCCAAGAACATTCTATTGTCACTGAAAAAATCAAGAGCCTTCAAAGATGGACTATCAGAAAATAAACCTTGCTGGAAGAAAATTAAAAACCTGGACAAAAAGCCTTCAGTTGAGGGAGCAAAGTGAGAATTCCTTGTGCATAACAGGAAAAAGGATTTGTAGATTTTCTCTTGTAAATTATTATAACAGTTGCTAGATACATGAATCACATGGCAAAAATATACACCTTTTTTTCTATTCCACATTATGTGCTGTGCTGTCAGACACCTTCTCCAGTCTGTAAATAAGTGGTTTATTGTTCAAATGCATTTTTGACAAATTACTGCCCTGAGCCACGTGGCTTCTGAAATTGCCAGGAAAATAAGCAATCAACAAGCACTCAACATGAATCTCAGGATAATCAAATATCATAAACCAGTCTATCATGACTGTACTGTATTGGACTAAATAACACATGGAAGCATTTGAACATTTTCTTGGTAGGATTTATTTGTTAGTTTTTTTTTTACCAAAACACATTAATTTAACAGCAGATTCTTACTTTTACTAAAGCAGAGAAATGGCACAGACTTGTAACTCTGATACCCTCCTAAACACCTTTACATGGAGGTAAATATCTAGGATATAAGGAGGTGATATTGCTATCATACTCCGCATCTATGCAACTCTATTTTATTTTGTGCCTGTTTCTGCATGGTCGTGTTTGTGTGCATGTGCTCGCACATGTTTTTGCTTGTGTTTATGAGTGCACACCGTACATAGGCCCGTTTTGTGTGTGTTTGTTTACAGATGCAGTCTTTCTGACCGCATGAGGCTGCCTTACATTGACATGCAGTAGATGACAGGCCTGGTCGGATGGCGATGGTCATTTCCCAGGTAGATCTGGGTACACCGTGAGGGATGGGCTCTGTGTGGCTGTCACAAGACATTACCAGACGGCACATACTGCTCCACACACACCCCAAGCCCATGAAGATGATCACATTTGATACACAGATGACATTCTATCCCTGCTGTGACAACACGGGCTCATTTTTCTGCTCTGACATCCGTTGCTGTGTGGGTGTTATTCAAGTCAAATCTATCATTTTAATGGAGAAGTAGTCAGACCTGAGGATTATTTGAGGGATAAATATATCATCGTCTGTTTGTTCGGTATCGACCGAATGTCATTGTGCCCTGACTAACTCTTTCAAGATGAATGCTTTAAGACACCATAAAACATACATACATGCAAGAGGCCCATGCCATAGAACATCAACAGAGCAACTGCAGTGAGCTGTACAAGCATTTGCATAGGCTCCAATAAGTGCAGCTGTTTAACATAAGAGCAGAGGGATAATAAAGAGGGTAATTATGTTATCCGTAGTGAGTACAAAGAAACAATAGACACATCAATTAAAAATCCTCTGGACTGCTCTTGTTTAGTACTATGAGTGCAACAAATTGAATTGTCCACCACGATTTTAGCTTTTTGTAAATGTCTTTAGCACAGCAGATCTGATGAAACTCCAATTTGCCCATAACCAGTGCACAGGGGCACAATGGAATATTCCTGCATATTGCTTAAACCATGGCCTCTGAAAGCACCACTAATTGCATCTGGGATTTGGTTATCCAATCCCACAGTGCATTGCAGCCGGGTGAGGAGCAGGGGGGTGAATTAGAGGCTGGCGGGGTGAAGCTTCTGCTTGCTGAAGCCTTGACAGTGCTTTGTACTGAATGATTGTTCTCCAGACAGCTGACGGAGGTAGCAGCGCACGCAGAGTTGTTTGAAAGCCCAAAAGGATATGCGGCTGCATCATCAAAGTCCAGCAAGTCTTCCATGTGTCAGAGAGAGATTAAGCTCTTCCAGAGAGGGCAACGCCTCTGATCACTCTATTCAATCGATGGGATTTGAATAAAGGAATAAAAGATCAGGCATTGTGTATCTGGGTGCTGTGCAACCGCTGGATAGGATTAAGGCATGTTGGAGCTGTAACAGTGACAGACGCCATCAATCACAAGTTCCCTACACTAGTTAGCTAAAGTTGATATTAGCCCTAAATAGGACACATCTGTTTGTTGCTGCACACTCTCTGACTTTAATTAATTCTCAAGTCATTTTATTTTTAGGCACGGGTTTTTATTTGTTGCTGCTCCTGTACATGTGCACAAAAATGTAAATTGCATCCTTCCTTTGCTCACAGTGAGGGGCTCACATACACTGTGATACTGCAAATTAAGCACACATACACAAATTCACATGCACAACAGAGCACACACGGACACAAACACAAACAATATGAAAGTCACTGCACAAACAAACTTTGGTCTTGTGGTCTGCTTCGGCCTCATTTTTGCGAGTTCTCTATCATCACCCAGCGTCTCCTCCACAGGCTGTGTCAGATAATAGCTTCCTTTCTCTACTTTTCAAGAGAGAATGAGTCTATTCCCTAGGAACTGAGTTCAAGGGCAGGTCTGTGGAACCCAGAGACACAGACTCTTGCCAAGACCTTGGCTTCAGATCCTGGAAATGGCCTAACACGTTTTATGCCTGATTTAAGAATGTACGCTTGTAAGCACTGACCACAAGCCCCGGCTCTCACACATCATGCAGAGGTTTGTTGATCCTGTTCGTGCAGGGACTTGGTCCGTCCTTGCCTCTCTAACCTCTAAGTCTAACCTACCACTAATTGTTCTGACTGTCATCTTCTTGCATCAGAAAAAGTGGTACTTTCTTGAGCTGCGACTCGATTGATGCTCTCAGTTGTGCTGTATTTTTCTTTCCTTTGTCTTCTCTCCCTTAGTCCTTTTTCTCTCTTCACCCATCATGTCCCACAGTGGGGCATAATTACTAGGATTCCTTGTCTTGACTTCTTTTCCTATTATTAGCCTAGTGTTTAAAGCCCTGGTCAGATGGTCAATGCTTGAGGGCAATGTGTCACACTACATGGGCACAAAAGGTAGCCAAACAATGCCTATTGAGGACCAGGTGCCATAGCAGTAAAACCATTTGGCTACCGTTCACTATTGTGGTGCCCTGTGCTTGTTGATACACTACATTAATTGCTAGTGGTTTCAAGCAACCATCTTAATTAATGCACCCATGGATAAGGTATGTGCACTCAACTGTCCACAGAAGCTATTATGACAGTTCTCTGGATTAGCTAGTTGGCATCCTTGAATGACTCATATAAAGACACAATGACAGAAAGGAGAAAATATGATTGCTCTCTGCATAAAGGAAAATGCAGTAGCACAGTTGTAACATCATTATACTGGCTTTTCATCATTATGCTGCATGAGAGAAATAGCCTTTTTTTTTTTTTGCAAAGATATTCTTGGCGATCAAGCCCGTCTCTTTAATGATGTTTTTGAGATTATTGTTCAGTGAAAAGAATGAATTTGATTGGTATTTATTTATTTTTTACATTCATTCTTTCTTTTATTTTTTTAAATGGGGGCACTATTTTCACCATGATACATCCGAATGTACAGCAACAAGAGTTTGTTTGCTTCCAATTTAAAGAACTTAGTTATTATATATTGTGGAGTATTGAAGCTTGTCCATATGTTTCTTTATAACAAGTGATCAGCCATGCGTTACAACTAATGAGGATTTTGTTGCCATTGATTATTTTAAAGACTAAAATATCAGAAATTATTTCAATTGCCCACCAAGCAGAAGACGAAATTAATGCTTTCAGATTATCAAATGTAATGATATTAATTTATAAGTTAATAATTCTTACATTTGAATAACTGAAATCTCATTTTGTGTCATTTTTGCTTACAAAATTCATCTTTAATATCAAACTGTTTTCAATACATTTTCTGGTCCCTGGATAATTGTTTCAGTGGATTTTTATCACTGTGTCTCAAAATGTAGAAACTATGAACCAAGATTACAACTTTTTTTTCTTCTCCATAGGATCCTTGACACATAATATTTTGTAATAATTGTCTCTCATACATCAGTTTGTTTAGGTTTTGATGGTTATTATCGGCGGTGTCTGAATCTGCTGAACCCACAGGCGCTATACTTTGGTCTAGCGGTGGGATAGAGAAGATAAAGGCTTCCATAGGTCCAGGTCAGGCCTCCTGCAGCAGCAGCTTGCCTCCTGGATAAGAGCAGCAGACCCCGGTCTCTTTACTTACAGACCGATGGAGCAAGAGGTCGACACACACCTGAACCCTCCCCAGCACACGCAGGGGCCGCGGGGCCCCGACAACACACAGGACTGCCGACCTCCTTTGACCTCTTCTCTGCTCTGGGCCCCTGGGACTCCCGCCAATAAGCTCAGGGACCACTCACAACCTCTGTGTTAGCACACTCTGCCCCCTCAGCACCTCAGCCAGCAAGTGCTACACTATACAAAAACACACACCCACTCAGGCACGTACTGTACACATAAACAAAGAGGCGCTCAAACATTATACGGGCATCGCGTACTGCCTCATACAAACACAATCTGTCACACACAACCATGTAGTGCGTCTCTCTCCCTCTGTGTGTCTTCCTCACTCGGGCTCTATCTCTCTTCTCTGTCTGTCTGTTTCATGTGGAGCCAGGTGGAGGCTCAAGATTAAACTGGTGAATATCTCCATCTTGTGGACAATGTTCATTTCATTGTTAGACACAGACTATACTAGTGGACAAATACTCACTGTCTGTAAGTTCTGGTCAGGCAGGGTTAGAGCAGTCATTCTAACACAAATCTTCTGCACTGAGTCTTTTTTCTCAACACTTTCAACAATAAACTGCAGCAAAACATATGGGAAGTGTATATCAGCACATATTTTATCATAATGGCCTATTCTTGAAATTTGCATTTAATTCAGTTGTTTCTGTTGTAAACAAAGTATGTTCATGTGTGAAGTAATTTGTCCACATCCACAGCCTCCCAGGGTCAAAGAGGCGACAGGGTGACTTTATCTTGAATGTCACTTTGTTTTTGGTTGGTTAGACAGTACCCTCTCTTGGATTGGCTTCTCGGATGAAGGCACAGGTGAGGCCCACAGAGGAGCAGCCCCCTCTCTCCACAGCATTTCCTCTGCTAAAACAGCCCTACATTTTAATATGCAACATCTGTGCCGGGAGAGCCTTCCAAAATGGCTGCTCCTTGGAGGATGACGGTAGAGTCTGCTCAAACTTAGGGTTGGGGCATTTGGTACTGCAAGGTTCTGCACAGATGTTAGCATTCACAATGTCACTCTGTCCTTTGCTTCAATACCCTGGGAGGTCTATTTTAAGGGAGGGTACTGTGTTTTCTTCCTTAGTTCCCTGAGATCTCTTTATCTGTAACTGTCAATGTACCAATTCTACATAGGCTTGTTCAACTGAACTGGGACCTGAGCCTCTGATCAGTAAGGTATGAAGGAGCTTTCTGCCTGTTAATTTATCATTCAGTCTGGTCCTACTGTGTAGTAGAAGAAGATGGGATTGTTTTATTTACCCAGGAAACATGACAGAGTTACAGTACAATAGAATTCATCAGGCAATCAAATTAAAAGCCTTCAAAGAGATAAAGAGAATAGGAAAGAGTGTCAAAAATAAAGCCACTCTCTAGTCATTTCAGTTGCATTCATAGAGGAACATTAGCTCGGTCACACAGAGCTGTGTTTGTGAGATGCTTTCACAAAGAATTGAGAATATTTTCTGAACAGAGATGCCATGACCTAAAGGCTGCTTGTCAGTCGGATTATTCAACTGATTCTCAAACAAGACTCTAGACAAGACTGCAGAGAATTAGTGAGGGAAAGACAGGACCAAAAGAAAGAAAAAGCAAAAGCATGAAGAGGGATGTGTAAGACGCCTAATGCATCGCTTACACAAAGAAGATGTTCATATTTAATGCCCATCATTAAGACAGAGTTTGAGCATGGAAGACGCTTCTGCTATTTTCCCACACCCCTTGAGCCAAGTCCTTGTGACAGCCCTCCACTGCATCCCGGCAAATTATTCGCATGAGCTACGGCGAACAAAAACAGCCCAGTGCGGGGGGAAGTGAGGCCCAGCCTCAGCTCTACTCCTGTGATGGGGAGACACGTCACTTTGCATCAGCTCCAGACCTCCAAACCACATCATCTGCAAGTGAGTAGAACAAGACCACTCTACAGGGAGAGAACAGTTGAAAAGAACAAGACAGATAAGAATGAAGGAGATAAGAATAAGAAATATGAATACTGGACAAGGGAAGGGAGAAAAAGATGGCAAGAATATGGCAGAACAGAAGACTGGAGTGTTGAGGTTTGGAGACACATTACTGTTCTATATAAGGTGTAACAGTAATAAGTGGGGAACATTATTAACCATAACTGAAAGAAAACCACTGGCTTCACAAAGGAGGACAAATGAATCTTATACATTTGCTGTGAAAATAAAATCATAAGACGCATGTAGGTGTGAAAAAGTAGAAACATTGAACACCAAACTGTGTAGAGTTTCAATGTCACACTTGGTCCAAATACAAATAACACAAAAACTTTCATTTAGATATTGGACCTACAAATGTGTTAAATATAGCATGTGTAGCTGTAGTCTCAGCCAGTGCTTGGGGTGAAGCAGTCCAGTACAGAGTCAGTGCACTCTCTGCTGGACAACGCTAAACTTGCAGGACTGGTAATCAATTAAAGGTAGACTCTGGCTTTTCTGCTGCGCTGCTTGATTTTAGATGTTTAGAAAAGTACAGATGCCTGTGGCCTCTTTCTCAAGGATATATCCCGACGGCCAAGGAGACTTGAGAAAAATTGAGTTACACCAAAATAAACCTGCCTTCCAAGATGCATGTGCTCCAAGCCTAAATTGGCCTATTTAAAGGCATATCCATAGACAGCCTTTGAATAATATTGACTTGCAAAGTATGCTGAGGTCAAGGACAGAGAGCTAGACCATTCTAGCCGGCACAAGAGTGATGGTAAGTAAACTACAGGACCAGTGCAGTGTACAACGTCAAGTACTCTGCTATTTATATGAGTAATGTATAATTGAGTTACTGAAACAGAAAAAAAGCAGTGTATTAATTATGACTCATTGGTAATATTTTGAGGTCTAAATCAATCAACACTGTTATGTTTTGAAGATTTCTATAATTAAATTTTACATTAAAAGCAAAAGAGTGTTTCATTTGTGTGTCATGAATCTATTACTTTCATTGTGTGGTCTTTGTCTTTTTTTTTCAAGCTCCTGTGATCACAAGAATATGTGCATGAGAGGAGGATAAAAATATTACACCAAGCTACAAACCTTAATATGGCACCAGGTAAAGAAGCTACTGTTTTATGTGATTTCCATTTTTAACTTGTTGTAAGAAATAAATAGTCTGGTAAGTCAACATCACGTGATAAAACAGCTTGAACCATCAGTAAAATAGGTCTATTACTAATATTTGAATAATTACAAGTTATTTTGTAGCGTCTGAAAAGTAAAAGTGAAATGAATTGTGGTTTCACAGTGAAGCAGAAATCAAAAAAAATACAGTCATTGTCCAATAATTCGTATTTATTTTGTTGTTAAACAAAAAAAAAATCATAGTCCAACACTGGCCCAGTATTTATTGAACACACACAGAGTACATGCAGCCTGTCTGTCTGAATCATTGCTCTCTTGCCGCAAACTACTCTGTACAGCCGAGCACACTATCCATATTCATGTGATTTTTGCCGGAAGGCATTGGTGTCTACTAAAAATAGCATGGTGAGAGAAAGGGTCTCACACTGTGTATCCTAACATTCATGAGCCCGGTCCCTGTGATTGGTTGTAAACAAGTGTCTCTTTTCTAGGATCACACTTCATGTTATTTGGTAAATATGTGTAAATAACTGGAGGTCAGAAGAAGTCAGAATTTGAAATTAAATCAATTAAGTCAACTAACACATTATTCCTTTTTCTTTTATTAGCTTTCTTGCCTCATTACATAGATTTATGACTTACTTATATGTTTCATGCTGATGGTTGTCTATCACTTACATGTTTACATTTGTGGTGCCAAGTAGTTCATGAACAAATCTCTGTTTAACAGGATTGTGTTATGTGTAAAAGTGAACATAGAATTATGTAAACCATAAGGTGAAAACAAATAACATTTAGGTGCGTTGTTATATGGTTTGTTTTTTTGGTTTTGTTTTGTTTTTTTTTTACATTCATTTACGTTAAAAATCCATTGATTTCTCCTGAGATCCACTTATTTTATGATTAGATTGATTTGAGTGTCTATCACCACCAGATGGCAGCACATGTCAAGCTGATATACAGTAGTATAGGCAACCTGCTCACAATAGTTTTCATAGGAGGTTCCACTCTGAGATGACTAAAATATAATTAAAGCAATTCCGTCAAAGTCTTAATTGTTAAATCGACTATGTATATGTATTCAAATCTGGAAACTATATTTAAAAAACACTATTTAGTGCAGTAATGGTTTTCAGGACTTGGCCATTGCCCTCATTCAAGTAAATGTACTCACATAATACACATCTTACAACATTGGCCAGGCTGCATTCAGCAAATGGAACATTGTGCGCCGAGCGGTGGCAATTTGCTATTCTGAGCGAAATACTTTACATACAGATTCTCTTGGCCTAAAAGGAAATGTCTTGTGTGCGTGGCAAAGATGCAGGTCATTTCCTTTTTGAACCTAATAAAGGCCATAATGCCTGAGGCTACACTTTGACTTTGCTGAAACCGGACATGGAAACTATGACAGTGGGAGAATGGGGAGGCCACTCAGTGGGTGTGTTTTAAATGGAAAACACCAATCAGACCGCTTGAAATTCTATACTGAGTCCAATATGCATTTGCGCAAGTATGAAAGCACACATTCATTCAACCTGGCATGCACATAGAGCAATATAAAAGTAACTTTTCCTGCACAAAAGGCCACCTGCAGGAGCTTTACCAGGATGTCTTATATCAGATAATGTCTGAGCTCAAATACTCAGGCATCACAGTTGATGCCATGGTGTCTTTGATTTAGGTTTGCAGGTTTCATTTGTCTGGTCCAATACAAGCATACAGTCAGTTCACTCTCAGCCAGATTCTTTTTTTTTTGTGCTTCTTTTCTCTTTGTACCATAACACACTGATCACACATCCATGCAACATCACCACCATTCTGTAAGCTGTTGGCATCTGAAAAAAAACAAGAAATGAGGAGATTTATGACAAACACCAGGGATATTTCTTATCAAGCTGTGAATTAAACAGCCTCCATTCCAAACTTCAGATTGCATATGATGTATACTGCAATGCTCAAAGTCCAAAGCATTATCAATATCTGTGGATGTCATATTTACTACATCGGACAAAAAATGAATTTAAAAAGTGACAATTTTGCCTTAATCTTAATGTATATCATTTATAGTGGCCTTTTAAAACCATTTCTAATCTGAAGAATTATTCCATCAGTGTCTTGGCCGCACTAATACAGATATTTTTCTAAATGGGTTTTTTAATTCCTCCATTTAAAAATAAAAAAAAATCAGTTAATACCAGTCTCGGAGATTTCAGTCTGTCATGAAGTTGAGCAGCAATGCCAAAAAAAAGCTGGAGGAGCTGAAATCAGGAGGAAGATGACACCTTCCTCCTGCTGATCTCCTCACTCGATCCAAAAGACTAAATATAAATATAGATGACCGGCCACAGTTTCATGCAGCTGAAGAAAAGACAAACCACTTTTAAAGTGTCTGAGTTAAAATAAGGAAGAGAGTAGAACTATGTCCAGGTTGAATCTGATCACTGATGACTGTAAGGGCTACATATTACAAAAAGAGCTATTGAGTTATTGTTGGTGTTTCAGGCATAGACATATACATATGCATCCTTGTTACACAAAGCAAAAATGGACATGTGCAAAGGGATATTAATGCTTCATAAACTGTCAGTTTTCACAGGGATTTTAAAAATCTCCATTTTAGGACACATCTCAATTTACTGTCCTAAAGCACAGTTGGCATGTGGTTGTGAGGTTGATATACGGAGGACAATGTTTTAAATAATCATATTAATGAAACGGTATGAGTCATCTCACACTCATCAAACATACTGGTGTGCTCTGAGCTGAGTGACATCAGCATCCTCACACATCAAACCAGCAGAATTACGTTATCTGATGATGCTGTTCATGAGACTGTAAAAGAAGTTTCCATCTGAACAGATATCAGTGGTGAGTGCTCTGTGATGTGTCAAATTATTTCAGAAGTAAAACTCACACTCCACTAACCACCTGTCCGTGTATACAAGTCAGAGACAGAAGCGTTAAAGGTGATAATTGTCCATGTTCATAAATCGCTTTAAGCATGACCACTCACCTTGAAACCCACGCACCACGTGTATGAATGGTACACACAAACAAACACCCACTCTCCTTCTGCACTACAGCACTGACATGTGTACCAACACATGCAACCTCACATGGTGAGAAACATATGCCCTGCTGAGATCTGAGCTGTGTGGCCTTTGAAACACTCACTTTCAAATCTCTGCATAATGCAACGGATACCCAACATGCACCGCAGCCCTGAGAGAAACTACAGGCTATAATCCACCAATTAAATCAATTAAGGTATGGATAAGTGGGGCATTACTGATTCACACGGCATCCAGAAGGTTGTTAACTGGTTGAGGAAATGAATAAAAAGACTATTTAAGGTATACTGATGACAGTGCAAAACAAAGAGTAAGTCAGTCTTCGGCCCATCGTAGAAATAGAGGTGAACAAGGGTTGTGTAACATCACAGCTGCTTAAACTGTCATCTGGTCCACACATCCACTAATTTATTATTGGTTAGAAATATTAGACAAAATTCCATCCTAACTAAATCAGTGTTAAGTGTTTGTTACCATTAAAACATTTCCTACTTCATCAGTGCAGTCAAGTTTCCATTTTTTATAACAAAAAAAAATCACATTACAAACATTTCAGCTAATCCATACTATTAACAGAGGTGTGACAGATTAACTAATTAATTAATTATGTCCAACAACACTCTGCCTTCACAAATGGTCTTTTCTTTTCATAATGTAAGTTTTGATGTGTTAATGGAAATATTTCACACACACACACACACACACACACACACACACACACACACACACACACACACACACACACACA
>JAQQZY010142167.1:0-16777 GCA_030068375.1 Ostorhinchus rueppellii
GATTTGCAAAAATGGTCAAATACATGCAACCTTCAGTGCCTACAAGTAAAACATTGATGTTAAATCAAGATATTGATCAATTTGGATATATGTCAAGGATTTTCAGTGCAGTGAAACTACTGAAAACTAATATAAAACTGCTTTTAACAAATATAAATTGATTTAAAGTTTAAAACCTGTGTACAATACTTTAACCCATTGTGTTTTTAAAGAACTTTATGGATAATGTTGAGCTGTTGCTTTATTCTGTGATACTGAAATAAAGATGTAAATGTGAAATGTGCCATTGTTGCTGTGGTGCGTTCAGGGTCTGCAGGCGGCTCAGAGGGAGTCTCAGGTGAAGGTCATGGAGGGTCGTCTGAAGCAGACAGAGATCACCAGCGCCACCCAGAACCAACTGCTGTTCCACATGCTGAAGGAGAAGGCGGAGTTTAACCCAGAGCTGGACGCGTTGCTGGGAAACGCTCTGCAAGGTAACCACAGCGACCGTCACTGCCCCAATGCACGCCAGAGAGCCTGGGTCCGACTCAGCCCTCCTCCTGCTGCAGGGCGTTAGTCTGTCAGGATGGGGGCGGGGTCAGTGGGTGTTCGCATGTTGGGCCTATGGAGACGCTGATGCCTGTCACCTTCTGCTGAGTTAGAGTTAGACCAGATGTTAAAGACCTGACCCAGGATCAGATGTTAAAGACCTGACCCAGGATCAGTTGGTTCAGACCTGATCCAGGGTCAGGTTTTGTTTCTCCACTCAGCAGACGTTCTGTGTTCAGCTGTGTCTTTTTATTTGTGTTTTGTTAATTTGTTTGTTATGTTTGTTCCGTTCCCCACATTTTCTTTTTCTTTTCTTTTGTTTGTGTTTGTTGTTACAGAGTTAGGTAACCTCCCTCCTGGTAAGTGACTCCTCCTACTCCTGTTTTGACGCATGTTCCCTCCCTGAGCACCAGAAACTAACTGAGCTCCAACCAGCTGCATGAGGCACAGCCAGACTCCTCCTCCTCCTCCTTCTTGTTCTTCTTTCTCCTCCTCCTCCTCCTCCTCCTCCTCCTTCTCCTCCTCATGTGCTACAGCCTCCATGCTTTAGCACCTCCCCTGGATCCATTTCTACTTGGACGTTCTAACTGTGACGGGGCTTCAGGAGAAAGTGTCCAATAACTTCTCACACTTTTCCTCATTGTTATTTGTATAAGCAGTGGTGGAAACTAAATGCTGAATTTACCCAGAATTCAGAGGGAAAATCTCCATCATTTGGAAAGATATAATGTGTGGGCACCAACACAGTGAACTGATGAACGCCAGCAGTTGTGTTGAGATTGAAAATCTGTCTTTCCACATAAAGAAAAACTAAGGGTTGATGAACCAGACCAGTCGTCTCAATCCATCCACTTAATTATTTCTGTGGGTAAATTCAGTCTTAGCATTTTACCCCTAATACCAAGCACTTAGCATTAGCGTTAGCATTATTAGATTCATAGCAGTGCGCTGCCATTGAAGGTGTTCAGGGACCGTCTCTAGATCTTGATTAGTGTTTTAGCCTTAGTTTTCAGATTTTACCACAGTTAAAAAGTGAATGCCAGACATGTTAATTGCCCCCTGGTGGCTGTTGACACTATTGGTCATCAGTGGAAGCACACTGGTGAAGACCTGGTTGTTGTAATTCTTTGATGATCAAAACTTGTTCATTGACAGCTTTAATAGGCAGTCATCTGTCAGAGGTCACCAAGGTGGACCTTTCCTGTAGCTGAATAAAGGTTGTCCACCACTGCACAGCAGGACTTTTACCTCCAACCCCCCCATACCCCTCCCACACCTTTGTTTATAACCTTCCTACCTGCCCGCTCTTTGACCTCTGACCTTTTCAGTCCTTGTGACGTCATTCAGCACAGTGAGGACCAGGTTTCTGTTTGTCGATGTAACGGCATGATGCTGTGCTGACATCGCCCTCATCTGCTTACATCATCCACCTTCTATAAAACCCATCTGAGTAAAACCAGAAGAACAGAACGAGAAGCACCATAATTAAACCAACTCACACTGTTATTAGTCACCATTAATCCATCTGTAACTCTAATGAAGACCCTTCTGTGGTTTTACAGAAAACGGAGATGACAGTAGCAGTGATGAGTCTGCACAGAGTCCGTCAGCAGAAGGAAAGTAAGAACCTCCTCCTTCTCCTCTTGTGTTGTATGTTATCATGTGATCTGTGACGTCTTTGTGCACGTCAACTGTTGATATTATACATGTGCACTGGGAAAAAACAGCAAAGTTAAGACATGGAAACCTCGCATCAAACACTCATCAGATATGCATCAGACATGCATCAAACACCTCAAAGCATGCATCAAACACACATCAAATGTGTGTCAAGCGTGCATCAAACACCTCATAAAACATGCATCAAACACCTCATAAAACGCGCATCAAACACACCTCATGAAACGCGCATCAAACGGGTATCAGACATGCATCAAACACGTATAAAACACAACAAAATATGCATCAAACACAGTAATGGTAAGAATATTATAAAAACAATTATAAAAATCTATATTTTTGGTCAAATTACTATTCACCTCCTCAACCTTCAGTTTGTCATATTTTGTGTATTTAACTCTATAGTAATGTACACTGCTCAAAAACATTAGAGGAACTCTTTTTATTTATTTATTTATTTTTAAATCAGAGTATATAAGCCTGTCAGTCAAACTTCTGGGATATTGACCTGGGTCGATCCTGGTGCAGTGGGACCCGTATTTGCTCTTTTGTTCATAGTTAATCTTATTTTCTGTTTTGATATTCCTCTGTATTTTATGTTTTGTTGCTTTTCAGGTACATAATGTGATGTTTATTCTGTCTGGATTTTTTTTGACATTTTTAAAAAAAAAAAAAAAAATTTTATTTCTTAATCCTATTTATATCTGTTTTTTAGCACATTGGCGTCAGATCTTATGAAACTCTGTGGAGAAACTAAAACCAGGAGCAAGGTAAGTTCTAATCTGTGACTTGTCTAATGATCCTCATCCTCTTCTGATGTTGACCTGATGTCTCTGTCCGTTCCAGGCTCGTAGAAGGACAACTACTCAGATGGAACTACTATATGCTAACAGTGACTCCGCCCCTGATGCCGCCCCCTCAGATTTCAGCAGCCCCATGCTCCCATTGGCCGAAACCCCAGATGGAGGTGGAGACCTGGACTCAGTCAGGGACTATGCAGCTCTGTCCCCTGGTTTTACCTCTAAAATGGGCAGCATGTAAGTTCATGACTGGAGCTCACATCAACATCCTAACTCTCAAGACACACTAACACACCTGTCAACAGACAATTTGAGTCTCTGGACAATGTGAATTGCACATGAATAGAAGCATTTATCTCTGTTGGCCAAGTTTTACGAATTGCTACGACAACCTTTTTAGGACAAATCACTGATGTACAAGTCAAATTATGTAAAAGTACAGAGACTTGATTTTACCTTCAAGGAGTATCTTTCTCGCGATCAGAAGTGGTTTCAAGAGTCAATTTATATGCCTGCTTTTGGTTTATTTCAGACCAGAGAGCCTGTCCAACTGACAAACGTTTAGTTCTAAATGTGTGGGAAACTGAGCGAGTGCAGTAGCGAGTTGTTTGTCCTAGCAAGGTTGCTGTAGCGAGATGTAAAAGATGGCTGACAGACATAAATGCCCCTGTGCATCTGTGACTCTCATCGACTGGAAACTCAAATCGTCCTTAGACAACACCAACACGCTACCACATCCGCATGCTAACACACCGACACGCTAGCACACCGACATGCTAACACACAACACACCAGCACAATATGCTAACACACCAACATGCTAACAAACTGACATGCTAACACACGACATACCAAACAACACGCCAACATGCTAACACACAACACAGTAACAGATGACATGCTAATACACTACACGCTAACACACCCACATGCTAACATGCCGACATGCTCACACACCCACAAGCTAACACTTTAATTGATCCAGAGCCATAATTATCAGTTGTTCATAATTAAATGAGTCATTGTAGTTGAGTCTGATCACAGCTTCTTCAATGGGACCATTTTCTGGTATTTTTTTTCTCCTGAACATGTTCAGCTTTTGTTTCCTTGGGACCTGAAAAAATCTTGTTGAACTAACATTTCATTGGGTTACTGCTGCTGTATCGTGGGTTTGATCCATTATAGAATCGAATAAACTAATCTAATAAACTCATAGCCCAACAATAAAACATGACCTCAGACCCTGGATGAGTGGGAGGAGTTTGTGTTCAGATATTCGACCATTTCATCCACATCCTCTGGTGTCTTCAGCTTCAGAAAACATCTCTGAGGATCTGGTTTCATGGAAACACTGTCCTCATCATCCTTAGACTGTCCTGGTTGCGGTCGGTACTGTACAATTTGATTGTAGCCATTTTTGGGAGGGGTTTAATCATTTTTGGAAGGGGCTTAATGAAGGGTCAGTTGACATAATATCAACATTTTGTCAGATTTTTCCATCTTCAACACTTTAATGTTAACTATCATCATCTTAACCTCATCATGAAAATAGTCTAAAAATGTAACCTGACATTTTCAGGAACAGGAATATTTTAGACATTAGTGCAATGAGCTTTAAGAAGTAAAAGTCCTCACATTAATACAATCTGAAGATTATGAACATGCATCTTATTTGACCAGTAAAACTCATTTAGTTTGTCAATGACGGTAAACTCAAGATTTATAGTTTGTCATGAAACTGTCAAACTGAACTCTTGCTAAACCACATTGCTGAAAATATGTTTATTTATAGGTTTATTTTATGAAACTGCTTTGAGTGAATAAGATTACAAGGATTTTCCACAAGTTTAGGGGGAGATTGGAATAATCTGAATTTTATTGTTATTTGACCCATTTTGCATGATTTGGAACCTAATATTATAATAGTATGGCATAAATATTAGAGTATTTGGACTTCAGAGACACACTACTCATTTATTATTTCTAGGTTTATCCATGATGGAAGGATCATGACTGATCCAAGTGCATCTGGTGTCTCTTTTTCTACTGTGTTTTCTACTCATAAACATTGTATCTCCTCTGGATGTTGGTATCAGATGTTTCTTTTTGATTCCCACCCTTTTCTTTCCACCTTTGATGAGACTCACCGTGACAACTGGAGTAAATATTAACATTATAACGGCTACTTCATTTCCTGCCAAAGCTACAAACTAAAAAGCCTTTACTCATCCTTCAGCCTTGGCTGAAGTTCACCCATTGCCTTCTAAAGCACCAAAATACATTCTGGGATGCTGTCTGCAGTGTCTTCTTTTAGTAAATATGAGCTTTGGCAAAGACATTAATGCTCGGGTAACTGTTTGTGCTTCATCATTGTCATGGTTTCATTGTTGTCATGATTTCATCGTTGTCATGATTTCATCATTATGATTTTATCATTTTCATGGTTTCATCATCATCATTGTCATGATTTCATTCATCCTCTGTTGTTTTCTTTGTCTTTGTGCATTTTTGGTGACATTTGTGAAACTGAATGGGCAGTATCAGCTCCAGAACCATATCAGGGTCTGAAAAGCGAACACCGGAGCCTTCACCGCTCACTCGCAGGAAGACATATGACAAGGCGCAGGCAGCAGCCGAGAGATCAAAGATCAAGGAGATCAAACAGTAAGAGCCGGCTGCCAGCGCTGAGGAAACTAAACTACTAAACCTGTTTTACTAACGCTCGTCCTGTTGGTTCATGAGGTGTCACTCAGGTAGAAACTGGAGATGGAAGGTGAAGAGGTCATAAATATGACAGAGTTAAACTGTGACTTCACATGAATAATTCACATGTATAAGCATCATTTACCTCCTGAACTTTAGTCATTCACTAAAATAAAAAGATTTGTATGATTAAAAACATGCTGAGAATAACACCTTAATGAAGTCATATTTATCATTTACATGTCATTTTCTTTCTAGATTATTTTACTGTTGTAACATTTAATAAAACTTAGACTTAAGATGGTCATAAAACATGTTATATCACACACAATATTATTACATCATATATACATAGTCATGAGTGATTTCCAGATAATTTTGATTCTTTAACATCCTTTGTACATCTCGGGACATAATGATGTTGTCATGGTAACGCTCTCTGACCCTCTGTCTCCGTCCTGTGTTTCTGTCTGTGTGGACGCCTGATTTTGTGATCTCTGACCTTCTACTTCACCTTCCCTTCCTAAATGGGACCATTATGACTGATGGGTCATAATGGTGTGGTTTGGTCTGATGCTAATCAATCTGCTAATGCTAACTGATTTCCACATGAAGGTGTCGTCTTCTGTTTTCGATTAGATATCACTGTGGTTATTTATGTTGGCAGACAGAGAAATGTGCACGTTTACCTGGTTCGGTGCATGTCCTAACCTAACCCCAACCCTAACCCATACTTTAATGTCACATGGAAAAGTTGGTAAATATCAGCTTCAAATCAGAAAATCTGTTGCTGCTCAGTAAAGGAGTTTTCTCCGATTCAGACTGGTGTTCATGCTGTGATTGTATGAATAAAATGCACATTTTCACTAAAATGTCTATTAAAAATACAAAGTGTTAAAGTTAAAGGTTTATTTCAGTGACTCATTGTAGGTTTGTCTGGTTTTAACTTTAAAATGCAAAAAAAAAAAAGTTCAAAACATAAAGTACTGCCTTTTCTCACTAACGTGATAATGTATTTTTCAATGAATTGTTTAATCTCTAAACCATAATGAGTAAAACTCTGATAACCCCAAACTGTCACACAAGACTGACTTATATAATGTTAAAAATATCAAATAAACATGAAAAAATGTTAGCGCTAAAACTATCACTGTTCATCAGCTTAACTGATAACTTATTCACAAGGACATGTCATGGAAATAGAAGGAAGAATGAAATCCACCCACTCACTCATAAATGAAACCATAACGAAAAAAATAAAACAACTATGTCAAGAAAAGTACTTAAGCCTTGTGTTTCTGTGCCGATTTATCTGCTATCACATTAATGAATAATACATCAAATAAAAATAAAAGTGCAGCTGATGCAGTTTCAGTAGGATGCTGTATCTGTTCTTCAGGAGAGAGAGAGAGAGAGCTGGAGGAAAGAAGCAGGTCTAGAGATGATCCAGGGAAAACCAGTGATGATATAAACCACAAAGACTCCAGGGAAGAAGGAGAGTCAGTAACATGGATTTACTGGAGTGTGACTAGAGGACAGAGGAGGACGACAAATGGGAGCAGAGGGCTCATTGTGGTAGTCCCAGTCTAAGTCTATATCAGGAGTAATTTTTTTTTTTTGCATTGGTTTTGTTCAATGAGATGCATCTTGGGTTGTAATTTGATGAGATGGTTTTAGAGAATGCATTTGTTTGTTTTCAGATTTCTTATGTTCAAATTTGTCATAATTTACGTCCTTATTCACTAACAGCTTTTTTTTTTTGGTAAGTTTAACCCTTTCTTGCCACTCCATTTCTTGTGGAGGTATGTCACAGCGGTGCCATCCTTTTTTAAAAATTTCATTCTTGCAGAAAATACCAAGTGTGAAAACACCCATAACATTTCCCGTGTCTTCCGCTGCAGTGGTGTACTTGACATCCAACAGTGACGTCTGAAGAATGTGGTGAAAATGATGAATAAATCTCCTGGAGTATTGATACCTAATTGGTAATAATGAAAGTATCACCTGCATCATCTTCTAACTGAAAGGCGCTCAAACCTCTGTCCACCCTGTCTTCAGTCCACTGTCCTGCAGACACCAATGCCTGTTCTGACGTTCAAACCTGTCATTTGTGTTCAATCATACGATGACCAATCTGACCAACCGCTTGGTCATTGATTCAGTTTCCTTTTTGTTATTGATCCGATGGGTTCTTGAAGACCCTCCACAGCTGGTTTCAGCATCTCCTGTTTTAGAAATGTATCAACATCTGTCCAGGTTTTACTGATCCTCTTTAATGCTTCACATCTGTTTTCACTGTCATTTTCTCTGATTTGCCACTCAGTGTGAGAGTTTAGTGCATGACTCCGATTGATAAGATGGTTTATGGTGATTGATGTGTTCATTTTGTGTTTTCTAGGGGCGTCATTAACCCAGTGCCGTCCACTAAAAGCAGCCGGTCATCCGCGTTGCAGTGTGTCCACATGGCCGAAGGGCACAGTAAGGCTGTTCTCTGTGTCGACTGTACCGATGATCTGCTCTTCACTGGATCCAAAGGTCAGTATTGCCCACAACACAATCCCTCCTTTTGTCCTCCATGCTTTAACTTAATATAAGCCAGATTCAGACACGTTAGTTTATTTTACATCTACCATCACATGAACTAAAGGTGTCAGTCTAAGATGGGTTAAGAAGAGGGTTTGGAGCAGGGTTAGGGTTCTGTGCTGGTGTCTGGACTCCTTCCACTAAGTCCACATGAGGCCACCTCCAATGAGTTCTCTGGGCTTTATTCTGACAGCCTCCCTGTCCTGTTCCTTTGGTTCTAGACCGGACCTGTAAAGTGTGGAATCTGGTGACTGGTCAGGAGATCATGTCGCTGTCTGGTCATCCTAACAACGTGGTGTCGGTCCGCTATAGCTCAAGTTTGGTCTTCACCGTCTCCACCTCGTACATCAAAGTGTGGGACATCCGTGACTCTGCCAAGTGCATCCGAACATTAACGTGAGTCCATTCATTTGTCAAACCTCCCTCTGAACCTCATTCTGTCTTAACTTTACTTGACCTGCTGGAAAATGTGGATCATCGCTCCAATAATCATATTAATACACAGGACATGTATGTACGATACAGATTCACCTGCAACAGTTGAATAATTATATCACCATTTGTCTAAAACTTACAGGTAAATTTAATCAAAAATCACCTTGAAAAGGTCCTTGTTTGAAAAATTCTGTGTTTGATATTCATATGCAACTGAATTTTTTACTGTTTTATGAATTAAATCTGTTCATCGTTCAGGTGACAAACATCCATATCAAGAATGTTTTCATCTGGTTTCCATTGATGAAAGGAGTTGAACTCAAAACACTTAAACCTCCAGCCACAGGATCCATGCACCATGTCTGAATCACTGTCTGGTTTCCATGGTTATCAGGTCATCAGGTCAGGTGACTGTCGGAGACGCCTGTGCTTCCACCACTAGTCGGACTGTCACAATCCCCGCCGGAGAGAACCAGATTAACCAGATCGCCCTGAACCCCAACGGGACGGTCCTGTACGCTGCCGCCGGAACCTCAGTCCGAGTCTGGGATCTGAGGAGGTCAGTACCCCCAGACATGATCACGCCACTGAATATGATCAAATATACGACGTTACTGTGGTCATATTAGTGTTGAAATAAAGGGAATTGAAGGGGAATAAATGAGAAGTAGACATATCGTGGATACTTCTGGAAAAAACAAAACACAGTCAATGAAAACGTGTTTAGAAACATTCCTCCTTATGGAGGAGACATGGGTGTCCATGTTAAATTCACCAAGAAACCACCTCTCAAACAAATTGCTGTCAATCCATAACTGTGTATCCTATCTCAAAAATTCTTGCATGTGAGACTTGTAGGGAGTCTTCAGAACACATTGATATATAATGTGGAAAAAATGTTAGAACTGAATTAGCAGTGATTGTGGGAACGTGGAGTTCCACGTTAGTGACAGAAATTTAACATGGGAGTGAATGAGAGAAAAATTGGCACTCTGTGCACTTAGAGGCCTGTAGATTGTTTTATTATATTCTTTGAAAGAAAAGACTTTTTCCAACAATTTGATGTATAGATTGTTACTAAATTCCCAGAAATTTGAGAGTTATGAAGTAATGGGACATGTTGAATATTACGGCCTGATTCATTCTCACATGTGGTTTTTGTTCTTTTCAGATTTGCCTCAACAGGGAAACTGACGGGTCACCTGGGTCCGGTCATGTGTTTGACTGTGGACCGGTCCGGAACCAACCAGGACCTGGTCATCACTGGGTCCAAAGACCACTACGTCAAGGTGTGTTTAGGTCTGGAGACACTAACCTTCAGTTTAGGGTCAGGATTCAGTTTGACTCTTAGTAGGATGATGTGCCTGATGTCTTTTAGTTTTACACATTTAATGAGGAAAATCCTTGACACATAGAATGACAACTGACATTAAATATATTTTATCAATTCTTAGCTTAGTAAAGGTCAATTTTTATATTTATAACTCCACCTGCCCAGATGGCTGTTAGTTAGTTACCTAGGGTTAACTAACCCCACCCCTAAACGGTAGGGGTTAACTAACCCTAACCCACCTAACCTAACTATTGTCCTCTAAACCAAAGCTGCTCTTGTGTTGTGTTGTTATATTCTGTTGTGTTGTGCTCCATTGCATTGTCATGTTGTGTTTCAGCTCTTCGATGTGACTGAAGCGTCTCTGGGAACCGTCAGTCCTTCACATAACTTAGAACCTCCTCACTACGACGGTATTGAGTCCCTTGTTGTCCACGGAGACATTTTCTTCAGCGGCTCCAGAGACAACGGCATCAAGAAATGGGACCTGGACCGCAAAGATCTGCTGCAGGTACTGGGTCTGAGACAGAAACCAGACCTAGGGCTGGACCAGTTCACAGGGTCTGGGTTTACTTTAATAATGGATTAGATTTTTATAGCGCTTTTCAAGCTACCCAAAGCGCTTTACATTGTTGATCCATTATTCATTCACTCTCACATTCTTCCTCTGGTGGTGGTAAACTACATTTGTAGCCACAGCTGCCCTGGGGCAGACTGACGGAAGCGTGGCTGCTATTTCGCGCCTACGGTCCCTCCGACCACCAAACATTTATACGCATTCATACACCAGTGTGAGTGGCAAGGAGGGTGAAGTGTCTTGCCCAAAGACACAATGGCTGACCTGGAGAGAGCGGGATTCGAACCGCCAGCCTTTTGGATATTGGACGTCCCGCTCTACCACCTGAGCCATAGCGGCCCCTAACTTTAACTGAGAACAATGAGAACAACCAAATACAAGAACACCAGTGTGGTCCAAAAAAGACACAATGAGAAGAAAGATATAGATGAAAACGACATGACGACAAAGACATGAAAACTAGATGAAGGGACAAAAGATGAACAGGACTTAAGAGGAAAGATTCAAACACACAATGAAAGTCTGATAAAAATGACCGCTCCGTCCTCGTCCTCCTTAGTCCCTGTTTCTCCTAAATTAACATGTCATTTCCTGTTTCTTTTTCCTGATCAGCAAGTCCCGAACGCCCACCGTGATTGGGTGTGTGCACTGGGCGTCGTCCCTGGGTCACCGGCGCTGCTGAGCGGCTGCAGAGGAGGGGTTCTCAAACTGTGGCACATGGATACACTGGGGACACTGGGGGAGCTGAAGGGACATGAGAGTCCCATCAACAGTATCTCAACAAACAGCAGCCATTTGTTCACAGCATCAGAGTGAGTAAAACAACAGACACACATACACACACACACACACACACACACACACAACAGACACATGCTGACACACATTAGACCAAACACTAATCCAGGTTTGAACCCTAAACCTTGCTTTATTGGTGCTTTCCAGTGACCGGACGGTGAAGATCTGGAGAGCTCGTGGTGGACTCGAAGGCACCTTAGAAGCGGTTGACAATGCAGATGAGGTGGCCAGTAACTGAGCGCAGCACCTCCTGCTGGTCAGACTGGACGGACACTGACGGACGCTCCTCTGCACTTTGACCCCTAATGTGTCCAACTGAATGCTGACCCTCAAATCCATCCCATGTAATGGTTACGTCTGAATCACATGTATGTAACAACTCCTGCAGTAGAGACAGTGAACGCCTCATTTCCTCTAAAAACCTCTGATTTCATTGTAGAACTTCACAGATGAAGCATCAATTAGGGGTAGGAAAGGGTTCTGGTTAGGGGGTAAGGGTTAGATTAGGGTTATAGGTGTTGGTGATCTGTGGGTTAGGGTTAGATTTCGGGGTTATAGTTATGAGTGTTAGTGAACTAGGAGTTAGGGTTAGAGTTTGGGGTTAGGGTTATGAGTGTTGGGAAACTGTGGGTTGGGAGCTGGTCTTCACAACCCAGGTCTCTACTGGTTTGGTTTCAGTGGTTGAAGCAGATTCAAGAACTGCTTTTTTATCGACTAATGAAAATGTGAAAAAGCAAAATCATTCTGAGAGTCTGTGGAAAGTTAGACATGAACAGACTGTGAATTCTATTTATCAGTTTGGTGTTTTCTTTTTATCAGAAATGGTTATTTCACGATGAACATGATCATTGGGTTTATCCCACAGATGCAAAGAAAATCACAATCTGATGGGGAAAAAAAATAAGATAGTTTTAATTTACTGAAAATTCTTTTGGAAACGGCGTCATGGTTTAGGAACATCTTTTGTGCAGATGTAAGACTGTGGAATGCCATCACTGACCAATCAGCATCAGGAAACAAATGGACAGAAGCTGAACCTTCCATACATGTTTGGTTTGGAAAAGCAGATGAAGCTCAATGATCAACCGTCACAGATGGAAGCAGCAGCAAAAACAATCTTTCCAACATTTCCTCCGTTTTATCTTATCAGACTTTACAGCCAAACTAAAGTCAGTAAATCTTCTTAAAGTTACCAGATTTCTTAAAAAAACAAACAAAAAAAAAAACAAAAAAAAAAGTCATTTTACCTCAAAGATCAAAGGAGTTCACTGCACCTTTTATTATTGAGGGTTAGGATAGGTTAACCCTAACCCTTTATTATTGAGTCTTATTGGGATTTGAATGATTTAACATGTTTGTTCATGTGTTAAATTCATGAGCTGCTGGATCATGTGGATTTTTGTTCTTTTCAAAGCCACCGATGACTTTATCTGGTGGGAGTTTGACTGTGGTGTTTTAACATCCATCAGGGTTCTTGGTGTGAACTGGGTTCCATGTCTGTGGTCTATGAGGTAAAATGGAACAGCTTCAGTTTGGTTGGACTGACCGGAGAAGTTTCCATTGATCTTTTTAACAGCGGTTATGGTTAACCCAATGCTAACGATAACCCTGTTAAAATACGAGCGTTTCCTTTTCTTCTGGATCTAAATGTGATGGTGGTGTCCATCAGTAGTTGATCTGCTTCAGGTGTGGAAACGTTAACATCTACAGTTGAAGCGGAGTCATCCTGGTGCATGACAGAGTTAATACTTTACCTTAACTGTACCTTAATACCTTTAGTTAATACCTTAACTGAAAAACACATCAGACAAAACCACGGACTGTGTGAGGATCCAGGCGCTGTAATCTCCTAATTCACCTCTAGATGACACTGTCCATCACACATCCAACCTGAAGAATCTAAAATAGTTTTGCTGCTGCCTTCACGTTCCTGTCCACCTCCTTCCATGCTCTAGCGTTTCAGAGAATCCTAAACGTCATGTTTTTAACGGTTCAGATTTAACGAACTGGTGAAAAACAAACTAACGTGACAGACTTTAACTCTTCGTCCTCCTGCTTCTTTTCCTGCAGCGACCAAACCTGTATAATATGTTGTCTTTTCCCTGAACACATGATTAAACTGAACTTCCTTCCCTGCACTTTGTCTTCAGGACAAACTTAACCGTGTGTGAGGATGTTCCACAGAACACTGTATGTAAAAGCTATGTCTTCACATGTCACTGTTATGAACAGGGTTAGGAGCACAGTTAGGATTACTGTTAGGGCTAACCCTTAGTGCTGAACTTCACTTCTGGGTGTTTGTCTTCACTCGCTGCTATGTTGTAGCTCAGCTTTTTGAACTGTAGAACAGGGCTTCTCTTCATCTCCTCCTCCTCCTCTGTCCTGTATCTATGCACCGTGTTTGTAAATATAAATGTAATGGTTCGCTCTTTCTTCGGCCTTCAGCCATCACATTTTACAGCCATCCTGTCTCCTCCTCCTCTTCCGGGGCCTTTTGGGGGATGCTCGTCCTCCTGATGTAACCACGATTGTGTGCTGTCACTTCTGAATGTCTGAAGCAGCTGTTGTAATTTCAATCTAATGTTTGTTGAATAATAATCCTAATCAGACTGAATGTTCGTTTTGTGGGACCATCGGTGTGAAGTCTCACCGAGGACCAGAAGGACGGCGGCCGGCGCTTTTCCTCCGGCGAGGCCACTTGTTGTTGGCCTACATTTAGACGTTTTGTTGTGTTTGTCATGCTCTCCCTGATCCATGTTTCTTGGCCGTTCCCTCTGGACATTTAGTAGCCATTCCCCAATGGTGGACTTGTAGCGATTCTAATGTCAGATGCCTGATGAGAATAAACGCCATCTGTCAAAAACAGCCTCCAAGTCTGTGGTTTTCTTTTGTTCATTCATTTACAGGAAGGCTTTGCAGTTTTATATGAGTGCAGTAGAAAAAAGATGCATGATGGGAAAAATTTGCTTTGAATAGGAGACCTTTTGTGGATTTAACAATAATTTTACAGAATATGAACCTCAGAATATATTGAGGTCAAGAGTTTATTTCCAAAATAACTAGAGACCAGAAAATTAGTGATGAAAACATTAAATTCAGTAAAAATTGGTGAAGGAAACGTTTATATTTTCAGATCCACTTTAAAAAAAAAAAAAACAGATCTTGAATTATCACAGTAACTTGTGTATTTATTTGGATTATGATATTTTAGGGTAAAAGCTCCACCTCATCCTTTAGGATCTTTTTCTAGTTTGTTATTAATCATGTATTTTACTTTTGAATACTTTTTGGGTGAATATTCTTCAGTCTGTGTTTTAACATTTACCTTCATGTTCACATCATTTTAATTTACTGTGTTTTAATAAGTATAAATTGGCTTTTCATTATAGGAAGATGATTTTAGATGATGGTGATAATCAATATGTCCATCAGGTGGCAGCAGCATCTTCAGGACCAACTCATGTTCTGCACAAACGCACTCAGTTCAACAGAATTTAGAAAACCCTTATCTGAACTCAGTCCACTCACTGATCCACAAAAACCAGTTCCATCCATGTTCTACATTCCTACGGGATCTGCCTGGTCAATCTGGTGATGAAATGAAACCTTTTACATTCTACATTTTACAGCCATAAAAATGATGAAGAAATGAAGTCATTCATTTGGAGAAGAATGGAAGTGATGGATGTTTGGACATGGGGCATTGTTCTGGGCATTTCCGGAAGGCTATTTTATGTTTTAATAGAAAGTCATGGATACAACAGGAGTTGACATCATGTGGCATAAAACCTAAAACACACCCAGAAACATGAATTCAATATTAATCTATATTTTAATAAGCACTTTCTGTATGCTAAGAATCCGTAAGAATTCATATTTTTTATTTGGTAGTTTGATTTTTATGCATCGTCTTTCAGTAAGAAATATTGGAATTTTTAAGACAATTATTTCCAATTAATTCTGTTTTTTTGTTTTGCATAGTCATATTGTCCTTGTTTTTCCCATCCCTTCAATTTACTCATCCCAATTTCATTTGAGCTCTATAGCTTTATTTCTGTGTAGTGTTTAAGGACTGTGTAGTGTCAGGGCCTCATGTGGCATTCAAGGACTGTCCGGTGATGGAGGTCTTCAAGGTGTTTGAGGCTACTGTGACATTTTGGGCCTAATGTGGCATTCAAGGTGCATGTGGCGTTCGAGGTTTGCGTGACATTTGGGGTCTGAGTGCTTCTTTGAGGCCATGTGTGGTGTTCAAGGTCTGCATAACGTTTAGGGTCTTTGTGGTGTTTTTGGTCTGTGTGGCGTTTAGGATCCATGTGGCATTCAAGTAGTTAACAACATTCAACAAACTAATACGACTCTGGTCCATAAGATTTGAAAATGTATAAACTAAATATTGTTGTAGTTGGGTTCAGGGTAGAGTTTGGACAGTGGTGTTAAAGTCGATGCTCAGAGCGACTCAGTTCAGCTGAGACAAGTGGACAAAACTAAACCAACTGATGATTCTCAGCATCACTTGGATACTTAACCTGTGTCCAGACTAGTTTGGCTTATTACGTCATGTTGGGCTCGAAAACTCCCTGGTTTGTTTTTGTATTGATTAGAATTTTTTATGTTTTTATTTGCTTCTAAATGTTCTGTCATTGTCTCTTGTCCAGGATCTGTCCAACCTTCTACATCTACCTTCTATTGTTAGTCAAACATGACAAAGATGAAGGTTGTTGGTGTCCGTCAGTCCTAACGGTAGTGTTCATCCTGATACTAAATTGAATAGTACTCTGTAAACGGTCTTTATTCCAACCTAAACAGCTCTTTCCACTGGTCTCCTAACTTTATCATCCTTACAATGACTGAAATTTTCGACAAAATCAAACCAACGTGGAACGGTGTCTGATGTCCTCTGTAAACACAGAACAGAGGGGACACAGCAGGACAGACCTTCGGACTGCATATGATGTTCCTGAAATAACAGACAAAATCAAACATATGTTACATTTGGTGAATAATGAACATTTCTGTATTTATTTCATGAACACTTTAATCTGTCCTTTCTCCTCACACCTCCTACTATGACTCCTCTAATCCAGTTCCTCCCTCTCATCTCTCTCCCTCCATCCCCATCTCTCTCTCTCTCTTTCTCTCTCTCTCTTCCCCTCCCTCTCCCTCTATATCTCCCTCCCTCTCCCTCTCTCTCTCCCTCCATATCTCTCCCTCTCTCTCCCTCCATATCTCCCTCCCTCTCCCTCCCTCTCTCTCTCCCTCCCTCTCCCTCTCTCCCTCCATATCTCCCTCCCTGTCTCTCTCCCTCCCTCTCTCTCCCCCTCTCTCTCTCTCTCCCCCCTCTCC
>JAQQZY010142288.1:0-34481 GCA_030068375.1 Ostorhinchus rueppellii
GGTATGAAATAGCATGTCTATTTGTTTAGTGTTTGGTCTTGTGAAGCCAAAAGTGTAGCGGTAATTCGGCCCCCCAACATCCCACTTGTAAACAATCTGGCCCCCTGACCAATTTCACCCTGGCATCCCTGCTCTACAGCATTTCCAAATCAGTGACTCATGCTCACACTCAATAGCCACTAAACACTTCCTCTAGTCTGTCTCTGTCTTATATCTATCCCCTGTCTTCTTTTTTGGAAAACCTCTTGACCTTTATGTAATTTCCAGAACATGGGGATGTTCTGCAATAATTATTTCTTTCTTTACCATCATTAAACATATGCGTGATTTAGAACAACAAAACAAAAGTAGTCTTCATAATTAATTTTGTCTGGTCGTTATTTTTCCTGCCTACTAATATTCTCCTCCATTTTCATATCATTTTATAATTACATATAAGATATGATGACTTGTTTTCTGTTTTTACTCATTAAATTGTTGAAGCATTACATGTTTCATCTTATTTCCCTCTGAACTCCAGTACTGCAAGTCCTTGTTGTTGTTAGAATTTATAGTCTCATTATGAACCTTCTTGTGTGTCTTAAACTTTTATTGAGCTATTACAGGCTTGCTTGCCCTCTTATTTGTTTATCACACCTTCTATCATCATGTGTCAGCGTACAGTGGACACCGTTATGGCCTATAGCGCTCACTCGCTGAACATCTTTCTCAGTAAAGTGGCAGAACATGCTCGACCAACTAAATGTTTATAAGCTTAGAGAGTAGCACTCCTGTTGACAGGGAAGAGGCGGTTATGGAAATGATTCTTAAAAGCCTGCAACTAAAGTGTGCCATCTCCACCCGACGCTGTTCACCTCCGGCCCCTCTGAGTGCATGCAAATTGATTGCTTTGGCTGGAAGTCATGTTTAAGGGCTAGAGTTTTAAGAATCTGCTTCTTGTCAGAAAACACTTGAATTTTTCAAAGTGTCGTAGGACAGGAAAGAGGTTTTTAGGGAGTGTGATGATACAAGCTGGTGGTTATGCTGTGACGATAATATCCTAATAGCGAAGACATGACATCTAGCTTTTAAGCAGGCAGGTGTGTGCTCTGAAGAAATTCACTTTGCACATCTTCCTCCTTCTTTACTCTGTGTTTAGATCAAAAAGACATCAGAGGCCACCTTGACCACCATCCAGGACATGGTGACCATTGAGGACTACGACGTGTCTGAGTGTTTCCACCACAGCAGGTCCACTGAGTCTGTAAAGTCCACTGTGTCGGAGACGTATCTCAGCAAACCCAGCATTGCAAAGCGGAGAGCTAACCAGCAGGAGACTGAGCAGTTCTACTTCATGGTGAGTGTAGATGTGATACTGGAAAGAATGGAGGGTGAAGGTAGATGGTCTTCTGTTTTGTTTTATTTTGTTTTGTATGCGCCTAACTTGTTTTAGATTTACTTTTACTGTGACAAATTAGCTAGTTTTTTGTAGGGTTTTTTTTTTTTCGTTTAGTTGTTATTTAGTTGTAGATTTTAAGTATTATGAGGAAAGCCTTTATTTATTGGAGCTGAAAAAGGTAAGATGAAAGAATGCATGGTGTGAATTCTAATTTACAAAAATATTATTTATTGAAGGATCCATAATGTGCAAATGTGTTTTATTTTTGCATGCTAAAAATCAAGCGGGGAATTGTTCATCCTTGTTTTTATTGTCCTGTTTTTGTGGACTGTGGTTTTTATTTAGTTCATCTTTCACATTTTTATCAAACCTTTTTTTGCTAGCTTTAATTGGGTTCTTTGTTTTAATTCCCTGAAGTGAGAAGATAGAAAGTAGATGTCTTTTGTAAGGAGAAATCCTGCATCTATTAGAAAAATATAGTGTATTTCACATGACATGACTTGATGAGATTCAGTAAAAGTGGAAATGATTTCTCTCACTTAATTATACTGTGTACTGCAAGAAAAACCCCGCACATGAATCAGATAGTATGTACTCCAAGCTCTTTTCTTGAATTTAAAAATTCTTAATCTGTGCATGTAAATTCTGTTTGACATAAAGCTCTGAATCTTAACACAAAGCCCCTTGGAGTTCTTTGATGAGTTGGCAGGAGGGTCACGCTCCCGAAATATTCTCATTTCGTGAGGTTAACTGCTATCTTGTTGTAGTCTCAAGATGGACATGCTCTGATAAAAGCTTTAAAAAGACTCTCTGCATGCCCCTTGGCCTTGGCTTCCTTATCATAGATTTCTGTCTTAAGAGCAGGCGCTCAGGCTGGCACTCGGGGCCGCTGTGTAATTACTCTCAATTCTCCACAGAAATTCCGGGAGTTTCTGGAGGGCAGTAATCTCATCTCCAAACTGCAGGCCAAACATGACTTGCTGAAGAGGACACTTGGTGAAGGTACTGTCACGATCCATTACTTACCCTCCTCCTACAGCTTCCACTCCTCTGGTTTATGTCAAGCACTAGCACAACATTTTTACCACTGTAGGTCAATTTCACTTCTACTCATCTGTGTTTATTTTATTTTCTACAAACAGAAATACAGAACCTTAGCTTTTTCTTTACACAAATTTTAATTGTAATGTACAGATTTTTTTTTTTTCCCTCTGTTTTGTATCAAGAAAGTCGACCTTTTCAATGGCTAATTTCCCATTATTTGCCTGCTTCTGCCATCAGTCAAAGCTCCTAGATGGTAATCTGGGTTTAGCAAGTCAAGCCAAGAGCAGAGGGGGGATTTTTAACTTGTATTATCCGTCTTAGTGATTGATTTGCTCCCAACTTAATGGAGTGCCATGTATTAGAGGGATGGCGGGTTATTACAACGTTCTCTCCTTGTTCTACATTGGTGGGATCTCCTCGAGGCCTGAGTTAATCTAGCGTCAGCCCAGAGAGTATCCGTCAGTCATTGTTCTAACCGGCACTCCTGGTGGTCTCGGCCAAACCGCTCGCTTAACAAGAAATGGAGCCGCGCACTAACGAGGAAGAGGAAAGTCTCCTCTTTCTCCCACATGCTCCTTAATCATATTGTTGTCAATGAGTTGAAGTACAGTATGAGTCAGTCAGAGACACAGGCAGGTCAGATCCTGTTCACAGGAACAGATGGCTTCACATGTATACTACTCCTGTTCTCCAAAACCATTTGGAAGCTATTTTGTGCTTAATCTTACTTTGCTGGTCCAAACTTGTAGTTCTATGATGATTAGTGTGTCTGGTTGTGCCTACATCCGTTGTAATTGTACATCATCTCTGGTAGATGTTTGTTTGTACTGTAATTGTCATGTAGCCAAAGTGCTGTGCTATGAATCTCTGTGCAACCTATGAGGAGTTGTGTAGGTGTGTGTAAGAGTGTGTATGGGTTTGTTTGCACTGCTCAAGAGGCCAGCGGTTGCGGACAGATGGCAGGCTTCAAATGCTTCACTAGGCATATGCACAATGCACCGCAGAGACCTCTAAGACGGGTCCTGGCGTGTCCACACATCTAACTTCCTCTGTCGTTTCTCCCTTCACCCGCAGGCCACAGAGCTGACTACATGACCACAAGGTAAAGTACACACTCACACACACTGAGAATCTCACACTTTTTACTGAGTTCATATTTGAGATGCACATCTAGCCCACTTTTCTTTCAGCAGCCACAATAACTTATGTGTCGAGGATAGTTTGCCTCAGGAAAGTTTCATGTGAAATCCTGTGTGACCATGAAGGCAGACAAGTTTGTAGTTAGACAAAAAAAAAAAACATGGACAATTCCAAGCAGATGTGCAGGCCTGCAAATTTTTAAGACCAGTGACACGATATATTTTGGCAGGATTACTGTACTTCTATGTCCCAACAGTAGGGTTTATCAGGTGGTAAAGAGAATGAAAAGCCATAAAGTGGACATTTAACTGGAGAGAAGAGAAGCTACACTTTGCATGAAATTTTAATGTTTTATATTAAGGTTTAAAGTGAAACAGATGGATCATGAGAATCTTTAGTCTTACTTTGCATCTATGAAAGGAGATCATGTGACGTATGGAATTACGTTATATTGAATCTGCTCCTAATGCTGCCATTTCTTTTGCACCTTTTGAATAGAATTTGTGGTTAATATTAATAATGAAATCTGCATATTTCATTCACACATGACAAAAATGTTTTAACTATATTTTGATCTCTTATAGCTAAAGAAAGTAAGTGGTTTTGGGGCCAAGTTAGTGGTCTGTCAGCAAATGAGAGAGCAGTGATCAAAATGTGCCCCATCTGTGCATGTTACTTTGAAATTAAATACATTTTTCAGTCAAAACAACAAAATTAGTTTTGTTCTTAAAGAATTAAATGCGAAAGCCATGTGATGTTCTGTAGTCATCTGTTCTGCAGTTATCTGTGTACACATTAACCACATCAACATTTTTATGTAGATACAGGTACACAGTAGTTTTTAATTGGGTTGATTACAAGTAAAGTAATTTGGTTTCACATAGAGATATGCCTAACATTGCAATTTGTATCCGCTTGCTCGGTGATCAAGGAAAATGCACAGTTTAGTCAGTTTATTCATTTATTTTCTATTTATAGTTCAGTGACACTGAATAAAAATTATCACTATTTTCTTCAATTAGATAACCCCTAATCCACCTATGTTTGGATCTTTTAATATATTATTGCACAGGCTCATATTGTGATTGCAGATGGATTGAATGTGTGGTTATACTTTTACATTTGTGGGACAATGTTGACAAGTGTTGTTTTATCATGGCCATAAGGATTTTAAAACATTTTCTGGCTCTTCCATCAGAATAATCCTGCCATTGTGATTGAGCAGCAAAATCTAAAATCCTTCTTATCTCAGTTTGAAGTGGCCATAAGAAACCAAACTCCAGTACGTCACACTCAGCAACACAAACATTCAGATAAACAAAGAGAGGCAACCCCCTGTTGGACCTGTCATCAGGCTCATAATATCATACCAGCTCACAGCAGGTATGATATTTCACTGGCCTATGATATCACAAAGAAAGAAAATACAGGATTATATCCAAGGGTTCTGGAGTTTTCTGAAAATACACTCATTCAAATATCCATCATTCTCCGTCACAGGGTTTTAAATTAGTCAGCTTCAACATCAGCTCTAGAACCTGAAAGGAAAGGAAAGGACAATCAATCTTTGACTTACAGGGTACTAATGCATTTTTTGTATTTTAGACATCCCAATGGGCCACTCAGAACCCACACTGGCACCCGGCGGGCTAGACCCCGCTCTGTTTTTAATGTTAGGTTATTTAATGGCAATTTGGAGTCATTCATCAAGGTACAGATTACCAATCTGCCCGTCTGACATTGCTCCTCCTCCTATCTATTTTCTGTCTTGCTCTGGCTTTCTGGCCATTTTGGTGGGTTCCCCCAAAGCATCTTAGCTTTAATTCATCTTTTACCATCAAAACAACAGCTCAAACATATTTGTGCTAAGATGGTTTCTGGAAACCTTCCTCATGAGTCAGTGAGCTTTGGCAGTCTGTGTCTGCCCCGCTGTCGTCGACCTGCAGATGTAGAGGGTGGCTCAGATAGATTTCGGAGTGCTGCAGCAGGAGAGGAGGACAGTTGGAGGGATAAATGTTTGTCTCAGTCAGCTCCCTTGACTAACTGCTGACCTGGCATCACCAAGCTGCTCTGGGAGAGATATTTTTGCGTCCTCCTCCAGAGTGAGAACATAGGCCAGTGAAAACAGCAGGATAAATGACAGTCGGGGAGCGGATGCCAGACTGATAAGGTGTTATTGCTTCCCTCCTCCCTCCTCCGGCCTCCTCAGTGCCTCTCACTGGCGACTGTGTCCGGTCCTGCCCCATCCTGTCCAGTTCCCACTGTTTTCTTTTTGGGTTTAATGCCAGTAGAGAGTAGAATGAGGGTATGCTCTTAGGAAGCTTTGGTGGGCAGCTGCTGTGGTCCTAATCTGGGTCTTGCTTTCTCTTTTATTCTGTCTCTTGCAACATTTCTCTGTAGCCGCGGACGACGGAACTCACATGCTCGACATCAGGTAGACACTTTGAAGCATCTTGGGGGGGCCCATGCTGCTTGTCTGCACTTCTTTCCTTTACCTGGCCTCATCAGCTTTTTTCCACTTCATCTCATGTTTGTTTATATGATCATCAGTTGACTCCTTTGAGACAGACTGAGTTGAATCCTTTTCGCTGAACATCAAAATTCGACTGATAAAAAGCAGTCATCCCCAGTCTCATATATCCAAAGAGATAGTATTACATAATCCGGGCGCATCAGACCTGTGTCTCAACCCTCACGGCTCCATTCCAGCGATAGATAGTCGATTTTGGCATGGTTGCTGTGTTAGGACCGTGCTTATACCCCTGAGGGCTGTAAACAGATCCACTGTATCATTAAAAGCATGTACCGAGTCTCTGTCCAGCACTGAGCCACAGGAGCAGCTGGCACTGAGGCAGAACAAGAGTGCAGTCTACATCTATGTACGTGAGAGGAATGTGTTTTCTGTGAAGGAGACGCTGCTTCACCTCTCATCACACCGCTCCGAACTGAGTGTGTGGCTGTTTAGATAAGTCCTCGGCACTAAAAAACACTTGACTGTTAGTATATCAGGACATGAAGTATATTTACTATCACTGGATGCTTGTTTAAAGCGTGCTGGAAAGTATGACCTGTACATGTTTGCCTGTATTATCTCATAAATAACTGGAAGTCAACTCAGTCTGTTTCAGTCGAACCCCAACACATTTACGCTCACATTTTATCTAATCCAACAACCTTCACTTACATGTGTGCATGTATTTATGTTTTTGACGTCCAAGCAACAGTTTGTTACCAGATCCTATGAGTTTGACCAGTAAATGAGAAGTTAAATCCGATTTATATTAAACTATTGTATGCAAGTGGACAAAATAAAATGTAAGAATAGGTAGCTACATTCAGTTGTATTCTATGTATGCTCCCTTTTGATTTGTTAAGGGTCGATATAGTTGTAGCATATATTCTTACTTTTAGTATCCATTTAAATGAGCACTGTATTTGTATTGGCCTCAAACACCAGTGCTGGTCAGGCTCTAGCTCTTGTGCATGTAACAAAAAAGAGAAAATTATACATGATCTGACATTTGGGTGTTCTGGTTTACTTTGCTTTCAAAGGACTCCGGGCAAGCTATCCCCCGTGTGGTTGAAAGTTGCATTCGCTACATAAACTTATACGGTGAGTAAGTTGTTATTATAAGTTATATGCCATTTAAGCATAATATAATGTATGCTGTTATTTTTAAAAGTAATTTCTCTCATAACTCCCTGTAGCCTGCTTCATTTCTGTATCTTATCTGATAGAGTTTCAAGCCGTTAATTGTTTGGGTGTGTATTTTTTTTTTCATGTTGGGGTTAGAGTTAGCTCCACTTCAGTTGTGGTCATGGGAAAATGCAGATTCCATCCTGTTTACAGCGGTTTAGCCTTTTCCACCCAGGCAGACAGCTTAGCCTAGCACAAGTGATGGGTTACATTATTGGTTTTCAACTTAAGTAGAAAAGATGTTCAAAAAGAATGTTAAGTTGAATTATTGAAGATGTGACAGAGTCAAGGTCACACAGGGTCAGCCAGATGATGATGCACTGAAAGACAGCAAAGAAACAAATGGGCACCTCATTATTCTTTGTCCTGACCCATGACATTTCCCCTTTATTAAACTATAATCCTGGCTAGAAGACCCTCTAGTAAAGCTTGATTGCAGTCGGTCATTTGAGTCATTAATTATCTTTAATTAGAAAACCATGGGGGATGTGTCTTTTAGGTTTAACTGAATAGAGGGTTATTTGCTCAGTAGGGATATTCTGTATTTGTCACTGTACCTAAATGTGTTCTAGTAGTCTTTGTTGTTTTTCATTCATTACCTTCTTCTTTTTTTTTTAATTTATGGGATTTTAGGCCTCCAACATCAAGGCATATTCCGTGTATCTGGGTCCCAACTGGAAGTCAATGACATCAAGAACTCTTTTGAGAGAGGTATGAGACATGTTTGAACGTAATGATCAGCACAATCTGAAACTATTTATCATAGTTTATTAATGAACTGTTAAAGTCTGGTGAGTTTTAATGTGCTTGTAAAGGATACTGTCCATCTTACCTGCTGATTCCTTCATGTCTTAGGAAATGACCCTTTGACGGATGAAGAGAACAACCATGACATCAACTCGGTGGCTGGTGTTCTTAAGCTTTACTTCAGGGGTCTGGAGAACCCTCTCTTCCCCAAAGAGAGATTCAATGATCTGCTGTCCTGCATCAGTAAGAATAATCAGTTTTATGCTACTGTTACTGGTTGGCCATGTTGCAGTCTTACTCAGCTATTAATAATAATACAACTGATCTTTTGGATTCTTGCAAGTCCATTGCTACTTTTTACACATATACAGTCGCATTTACACTTTACCAAGAACATACCATACTTCTTCTCTGTATACAATTATTTTATGAATCAAAACTTTATTATGGTAGTGACTAGTTAGCCCATTTTAATGGATATTTTCTATGTGCACGTACAAAATATCCATATTATTATTATAAAAGCAAAGTTTTCTTAAGAATCATCTTTGAATGTAAAACTGTGCACTCCAACTCTGTGTGTTGACTGTATAATATCTGAATATCTGGTATAGAAGGGTTATAAAGAGGCTGGTGTTAATATTTGTTGATTTTTTATAACAGCTTTTTTTAATGGCTGCTGACTGATGGTGAGGTGTATGTATATTTTCAATAGGACCGTGGCTCAAGCATCTATAGGGACATCATAAGAGGAAAGATTGTATCCTTGCAGTATCTGTAGCTTTCTAAAGCGTTGTGTGGCTGCACGCGTACTTGTGTCATTTGCACTTGTGTGTTTATGTTCAAACAGGCTTTAGTGTTCTCTTCTGTGCGTGAAGTGTGACTGTGTGTGTTTCCTAGGTGTACTTGTACACATTTGTGCAGGATGAGTGATGGGGATTCCCTGTTTACATTCCCCAGCTCAACGTGCCAGTGATTACAGTGTGGGCTGAACGCCCAGCAGGCTTCATATTTAAAACCCTCTGCTTATTCCATATGGAGTAGCTCAGACCAGCTTCAGGATCACTTTTCCATTTAACTGCTCTTAGTTGACTGTGTCTTTTTTTTTTCACCACAGCTGCGCACTGCAGCTACTGATATCTTTCATAATGGAACTTGTAATAAGGATGTTGGTGTTTGTGCTTAGTGTGAGTTTGTACGTGATGTATCAGCATGTATTGAGGTAGATGTTGTAAATAGTAACTTCTGAAGTGCTAAGGAACCTTGCAGAATCCTAGTTAGGTATTCACGAAAGATGAAATACATCACGAGTATCCCAGAAGCCCAAATCCCAGATGGCACAGAGTGGCTGGAGGGTGACAGGTCTATTTTTAGCAGGCAGCACAGCCCCAGCCCAGCCAAATAAAATACTGCTTCAAGTGCCACTGTGGAGCAAATACGGTTGTAATGGAAGATATAAAGGTTACATTTATCAAGCATTTTTATTTTTTTTTAATAAACAATATTATAAAGTTAGTATTAGAATAGTAGAAATATATATACACTCACCGTCATAAATCAAGTTTGTTGACTACAAGGTCTTGTGTGGGTAATGTCTTATTTTGTGCAAGAAACAATAAATGAAATCAAGTTTAGAGAGATGATGTTTTAAATAGCATAGGAACTAAACCCTTGAAATCCTTGTTAGCAGTAAGTGTCAGCTTCTTTCCCTCAACCACAGGGCTTCCTCTCTCTGTATGGTGTCAGTAGAGAGACATAAGCAGAGGTGAAGGTCACAGCTGGAGAGTTAATGCTTTCCTTGAGACCTTTACACATATATACACACACTTTAAATATTACAGGACAAGTAAATCTCTGCTTCTTCTCTTGAGATTTACACTAACTCTGATGAGTAATTGGCTTAGCCGCTATTTATATCTTGGGATTTGGTGTGCTGATAATCAATATATGGACACCATCAATTAAATTAGTGTTTTTCATATGGAATTTCAAAAGGTGTGGCATTTGACCTGTGGTGTGGGTTTTTTTTTATTTAACAACATATTCTTTACTTTATCCTTTTATTCCCTATTTTTATCTTTGTAGGAATAGAAAACCTTTATGAGAGAGCGCTGTACATCCGCAAGATCCTCCTGACAATTCCCAGATCAGTCCTCATCGTCATGCGCTACCTCTTTGCCTTCCTCAACCAGTAAGTTTACGGACAATAACCTTTAAATCCATCCTATATATCACTTTACAGGGGTTGCTCCCTATTAATGAAACATCCCGCCAACTTATGAGCTTCTGTTGCTGTCAGTTGTGATTTGTCTGCAGTGCTGTTATCTTCACTTATTCTCTCTTCTGTCTTGTCCTTTTGTACAATATTTATCTCCTCTTCTGTTCTCCCTAACTCTCTCCTCCTGCCAGCCTGTCCCAGTACAGCGATGAGAACATGATGGACCCATACAACCTGGCCATATGCTTCGGGCCGACGCTTATGCCCACACCAGACAGCCAGGACCAGGTCTCCTGCCAGGCGCACGTCAATGAGATTATCAAGACTATCATCATCCACCATGAAACCATCTTCCCCGATGCCAAAGAATTAGACGGGCCCATTTATGAGAAATGCATGGCTGGAGGAGACTATTGGTGAGAAAATAAACAATCTGCATACATAATGAGACTGACATTGAAACTGTATATTATATGGTATTTATCTGTGGTACTAATTAATGTTTTATCAAAACGTAAAGCCATTTTTCAGTTCAACCTATTATTTTTGGAGTGTTTCAGCTGTAACATTACAAACTCCATCAGGCTTCCAGGCCACCCTGTCAGTGGTGTCTGAAGGTTAAGTTGTAGCCTTATGGAAAGCATTTCATTGAGGTCCCTTCATGCAGCTGTGCAGATTTTCTAAATGACATGCAGGTTTGAGAGCTGGACAGTATTTTTCCATGAATGGAACAAAGGCAGGCAGCCAAACCTCATTCATTAGGGACCCACTTAACATACAGGTATGCATGCACTCTGAGAGTGAGCATACTGCTACAGCTAGGTCAGTATCATGTCAGTAGTGTTGATGTGAATAATCACATGTGCCAATTAGGTGTCTGTGGTTGAAGAACATGACAAGGTAGAGCACGTTTCAGCATTTTCTTAAAATAGTAAATGCTCTTTCTGTGTGACCGACTGAAGCAATCACTGTAATGACCATAATTATAGTGAGAAGAAAAAGAAAGAGGTCACCTGGAAAGGAAAGGATGATTAGGTGAATTGCAGCACATACTGCACATACTGGAGTCAAACATCTCAAATGTGATTTGCCAGCTCCATATTTGTAACCAGGATGTATCACTTTTCTTTCTCTCTTTATCTGTCTGTATTACTAATTTACTTTCCCTGTGTCCCCGACATCACCAGAGGCTGACGGGGATTTATCTCTGGCTAATCACCTGTCTCTGCGCAACCATGTCCCCCCAGGGCAAAGCCACGAGCCCTGTAGAGATTTGTTGTCTTGACTGCCTCCTTTTCTTACAGAAGAGGAGGCGGCTGGTGACATGTCAGCATGGGAGGAGAACTCAGTTCCTGGCAGCAGTAATCTGTAGAGATGTGTGTGGCATTACTGCCAGCTCTCACGGCACGATGCCAGAAGGACACCATTTAGAAAAAGAGGCCTAACTACAGATAAAGCATCTAAGCCTCTCACAGAATACTGATACTGACCTGTGTTTGAACTTCCTCTAGGTCATACAAATTTCAAGCACATCCTCTCCTCCCCATCATCCTCACTGAAATGAGAAATTGCTATTTAAACTTTTGTAGGACTTAACAAAAGTGCCAGATAAATCTTGGCAGCAGTAAGAACTTCCATAGTTCTGTTTTCAGACTTCCTCTCTTGTTACCCCTGAACTTTAAACCTGATGGTTTTGCATTTTGTCACCCCACAGCGAGAGCCCTTACAGTGAGCATGGAGCTTTAGAGGAAGTAGACAATGAGGGAGGCACAGAGACGCACACCAGCGAGGATGGTGAGTGATGAATGCATTTATTTAGTATGTCACACACAAACATATTAAATCATGTCTGTAAATGGTAATTTTGACATTTCTTGCATTATACGTTTAATACCAAACTGCCCTTCCTTGAAAAAATGGCCTCATTGAATGAACACCATAGTAATGAGAATTCAACAGTACAAAATGAAACACACATGTAAAGTAAAATGCGGCACTCACCCTTCCACAAGCCATATCTGGAAACTTTCCTCTTGTCTGTGGCATTGTGAGGGTTAAACCCAGCTCTCTGCAGCTCAGGGTGGATAATCCTGCCTTTCAGCCTGTTAAATGCAGTAACCTTGAAGGGCCAGGGAACTGGGCTCAGTGTGATGGACAGCCATTCATATTCTAATGTTTCTGCCTCTCCCTTTGGGCTTCGGGACATTTCTAAATTCCCCTTATAGAAATTCTATGGTGGTCTGCACCAACTGGACCCCTCAGAAGGGAAATCTTTGTTTTTTCAGCTCCCTTGATTTTGACATGACAGATAATTATTGCAGTAATTTGTAAAAGAAATGAAAGGAGTGTATATAAAATGTGTCAGTTTTTTTTATAGCTTCTCTGAAATTATAGCATCTGTTTTTGCTCATTTGAACTACATTTCCATGTGTCCAAGACAAATGTGCAAAATGAAAAAAAAAAAAAAACACAGACCCTGTGGACTCCAGAAGGTGGACTTCATGGGATACGTTCAAGTTGTGTGACTATACATGCGGTCTATTGTTTGAGTGTAATGGAGAGCACTTAGTCAGGTCCAACTCAAACAATGAGAGAGTTCGTTTGAGACGAAAAGATCAGACAGGGTCAGACGTCGCTATTTAACATCGAGTGAAAAAGTAGAAGAAGACAATAAAAGTTTGGGCTCATTAAAAAGTCATAAATAACCTTGACAGGCAGCTGACTAGATGTAGACACCGTGACAGAAAGAAGAGAGAACTTATAGTGGTTGCAGCAGGTCTTCATATTTCACATTAGTAACAGAGTCACACTTCCCTAAACCTGTTTCCATGGTGACAACAACTACCCCATTCCTGTCTCCTTTTTACACCCAGGGATGATTTTAAGGAACACCCTGCTATGAATCATCTGCAGTCACCATGTTTGTTCATGAGTGCCACTCTGGAAATACAGCTCATCTCTTCACATTGCATCAGTTGTTAATCCCTGTGCTTTCGAATAATATTTATAACTAAAAAGGGAAACTTATGGATATGAAGATTCCCAGTGTAACACATGGATAGCAGCTGTCAACTCTTTGATTAATTTGTAGAAGATATATTTTCCAGTAATCCCTTGCTACCATGGTTTTGATCCAAAGCATATCTAAATGGACTGGGAGGACGTAGCCACTGACTGGGTTGCCTCCCTGTGGTCAAGTTATTGTCATTATTTATTTCAAATCTCCATGACCTCATTCAGATTTCAGACGCACAGGGACTTCTTTTCCTGGTCTGCATACTGAAATCGACAAAATTGTAGCTATCCAATCTTTTTAAAGCTCAAAGCTGTTTGAGGAGGAAAGGCAATTTCATGTGCCGGTTTAAGTAGCTGTCCAGAAAGTAACTTATCTTCCTAGTGAATCCCCCAGAGATGGTTAGAGTTCATTATTCAGTGAGATTACTTGTGTAGTCTGATTTGAACAGAGCACACTGCCACACACAAAAAGTAAAAACTACACGAGTTTTTTTTTTTTTTTGTTTTTTTTAATCAGATGTAAGTGGAAAGTACATTCAAGAAAAAAAGTGCTGATTTTTTTTTTTTTTTTAACATATATCACATGTTTTGACCACTGCTGTAATTCCATTCATGGTTAACACATGTCACTCTCTAGACTGGGGCTGTCATGCACAGAGATTAATTGTCTGCTTTTACAGTGACACTTCTCGTACACCATCAATACATTGATATCCCATATGCTGGTAAATTCACTACAAGGTCAGAGGTGATCTAACTGGTACATTGATTATATATCACTTTGCAGGAGCATATAGGATGTCCTTGTTGTCAAGTACCCAGCAGGCATACTGTATATGGATTGCACATGTTAGAGAGCAGTGAATTTTACTGTACCGGACTGGATATAATTCTCCCCCAGAACCCCACTTTGATCTCTCCCAATTGGAAGTTTCTGCCTGGCTTGCAGCAGCCAGGTAAAAATGTGTTCAGAAAAAGGGTGGATAAAAGAGAAAGAGCATTTCATACTATTATATTGATCATAGTCATATCCGATGCCAGGCTTCTTGGGTTTCTCTATATCTGTGTATTAACATGGATCTAGAGCAACACCCACAGCGACTCCGCTCCACTGACTTGTTTCTGACAGTTTGTATCTCTCATACCGCAGGCTTCAAGCTCTCACAGTTCAACATTTCTCTAACTCCAGTTAGAGTGTGAGTGTGTATGTGCAATGTCGTGTGGCTGGTTCTGAAGCGATTCTTGGTTATAATTGCACACCACGTCATAGGGGACCCTTTAGCGCACTTCGATTTGAGCCACGTCACTGTAAGCGTGTGAGATGTCGGACAAACATTTGAAGAAGAGAATGGATGGATGAATGAATTACAAGGGGAGGGGGGAAGAGTTGGTGAGGAGAAAAGGCAGAAAAAGAAATCTCCACTCCACTTTATTAACAGCCTGTCTGGTGTAGAGCAGCACGATTAATTCAGACAGTAAATTCCTGCTTGTCACATTTCATTGGAGCCACGTCACATCCACCCTGTCAATCCTGACAACCCAGTAGAGCAGGGAAGGTGGCAGGAAAATGGTCGAAAAAAAGAATAAAAACGGACGAAGCTGAATACAACAGTGAGAAAAATTAAGAAGCCTCGCCTGTCCTGAGAATCATAGCTCACATTGCCCTTCTGCTCATCTGGGAATTACTCTGGAGCTCCTGTGAAAGATATATCATGATGGCTTTTCACAGCTGATACAAGATTTAGCCATTTACTCTATTCTCTGCTAGTGTATATAGTTGGGCTATGTGTGTCCAGGGACCCCTTGTCTGACTTAAAGTGAGAAAGTGAGAGGGGAGGAGGGCAGAGGTAGGAGTGAGGGAGAATAAAGCAGCTATTTTTAGACATGTGTTGCTGTAGCGCATGCATATTGGTTCGGAGACTTTTGAACAGGAGAGCTGACAATAGCTGTTGTTAAGGCACACATATTTTCCTCAAGATGGATAACAATATAACGACAGATTTTAAAGTCCGAATAGTGTATTTTGAAGAATATCATCGATGAAACAAAAGTGGGGGGAAAATTTTTTCATATCACTGCCACTTGTAACTGATGTCATCACTACTATGCACTGCAGGTTGGCCCCATGTTAGTAATCAAGAAGTCTATTTGTACAATTATTGAGCACATATCACCCCAATCTAATGATCCATACAATGAGTGACATGCCCTGGAGACATATAGATCTCCTCTCATCACCTTCTATAAATATCCTGCTAAAGCTCCTGTGGGCTTGTTGTGGCCCTGGTCACAGTCCAGCAATGTACAGCTGGGTTACTATTGACTACAGCAAAAATAACCAGCTGGCTAATACAGTCTGCACACTTGAACTCCATGTGCACAGTTTGGCACATAGGCGTGCACATGTACAAGCATGCCGCTCTTCAACCCACTCCTAGACACCTACCAGACGCCTATTTAAGTGTGCATATTTGTAGTCGTCATCAAAAATGTCTGCCTGCTTATGTGATAATAGTCATCTTTACTTGATGTCTTTACCTTGTCTGCCATATCTGACCTGTCTAATCCTCTCTGTTGACAGAGGGCGAACCCATTGAAGCAATTGCCAAATTCGACTACGTTGGGCGCTCTTCCCGGGAGTTGTCCTTTAAGAAGGGCGCCTCCCTGCTGCTTTATCAGCGAGCGTCTGAGGACTGGTGGGAGGGACGTCACAATGGCATCGACGGCCTGGTGCCACATCAGTATATCGTCGTTCAGGATATGTGAGTTTAAATTTGACTTTGTAAACATGTCTTTTCACTTTCCAACATACACATTAAAGTAGATGATAGTACACTGATTATATATTAACATTGTAACTAAAGAGAAATTAATATGTAGACCTTGTATTTGTTTCCAAAATTCGTCCTTTTCCTAGGTATGGGATAGGTTTCTCTTGTTTTAAATTCAAGCAAAGACGCTGCATGATGCACAGAGCTTGTACACACACTGAATACTAACAAGTTAGGTCACCTCTAACCATCTAACTCTTACTGTGTGCAAGTATTAACTGATTAGATTTTTTAGAAAAGGGATTTATATATATACACAGTTAATTTAACATTATGTCAAACTAGATGCATTCAGATGCTACATTTAATTGAGTCATATGGAAACAATGTCACCATTCTAGGTTAACACCAAAGATTAACTTTAATTGCAACACGTCAGCACAATGCATGGTTTTTACATTTTTTAAATTTATTTGGTGGTCATTTGGTTATGTACACCACCAAGCCAATGTATAAGTGAAAGAAATGTTACTAGGGTTGTTTCTCATACGTTGGATCAACTTACGATGAATTGGAATACAACATTAAGATAACAAAAGTTACTTGCAGTTATTTAAGTGGAATGAAATGACATAACATGAATATATCACTACACAACTATGACTGAAATATGGTTCCACTATTGCTTCAACAAACATGGTTTACATCTGCATTAATCACACAGATTTGCATTTGTAACTGATGTGAAAACAACAATTTCTGTGATTTAGTCAACAATGCCAATCAAGCTACATCTTTTGTTACTGTTTTGATTCTGATGCGTTGTAGCTGTGAAAACTACATGTTTCACAGTTTTTGTTTTAAATGCTATCTAATGTTGGAGTTTTAATGACAGATGTGTCAGAGACATGCAGTCTGGCAACTGTTGCCATGTGAAAGCAGATAATGAATAAGACATGACAGGAAAACTTATATTTACAAGGTGTCGGCATCCTAAGAAATCTTAAGTTTGATTGTCCAAAAGTAAGGCTTCAATTTTATTTAAAATTGATCATTAATCCTCTTAAACATTTTAAAAATTCCACAGACACAATAAATGATATTGCTTTATTTGTTTTGTAAATCGTTGTATAGAATCTGTCAAATTTTGTAACAGAGATGGTAAGCAGTCGAGCCTCCATCAATCATTCATGGTGGAGGAGTTCAGGTATGAGTTTGAATGTCAGTAACAGAAACATTAGTCATGGAGAAATGGAAATAAAATGTTAGCTGGATGGAACATGATTAAGACTGGTTCAAGGCAATAAATATTAAACTCATGCTGTTATGTATGTGAACAAATGGCTCAAAAAATGTCTTTAAAGGTCAGAAATATGTCTTCCTCAAACCTGCACATACCCTGATTATGTATGTTTATTATTATATTACATACATGTAGTGTCATGTAAATATTATCCAGTGAGCTAAATATGGTTTCATAAGCATTGATGATTTTAAAAAAAAATTGTAAAAGTCAACTGTGTGATGTGTTAGCACTAAAATACTAACACAGATTGTCATTTAGAGCCAAAATGAACCCTATTTTTTCTTAAAAATGTGTAGTAACTGATAACAGCCTGTATTGTGTATATTCACTGAGTTTATAATTAAGGTAATAAGATCTGAATGCATTTACAAAAATGTGTATATTTTGTCTTTAAAAAATAACTCACATTGGCATAGAACATCTGTTAATGAGGCTTTCTTGAAAAATCTGTTTGCCTGCTTTAAATTCTGTAAAAGTGGGTCACGACTTAATGACAATGGGGAAAATGCTGGCTCCAAGGAGATACCAGTTAAGAACCACAGGGTTAAACAACATTTGCTTTATAAGAGGCTCTAAGCCATCACTTGACCGTAGGGTCATGCATAGATGAACTTCAGCCTTCTCTTTTCCTGCCCAGCGTTGGCCCTGCTCAGCTGTGGAGTGTTCTCCATCTCCAGAGTCCTTAATGTGTCTTCTGTCACTGTCTTTGGCTCTTAGCCCTAACAAGCACCATGGTGACTGTTGGTGCTTAATGGACTGGATTTACTGTCTCGTTAGGACGGGAAAAGAATCACTCCAATCACTTAGTGGCTGGCCGACAAAATGGTCATTTAGAATACCTTCCCTCTTTTTCTGTTCTCTTCTTTCCCCGCTGCTGTCCCATCACTGTGCTTCTATCAATAATTCACTAGGAGGAGCACTGCTGATGGGGTGTCTTCTTAGTTAATGAAAGAGCATGGGAATTTACAGCTGTACGGATTGTCCCTGAGCATTGTAACATCCTGCCCTTTACTTAAACAGAGCTGACCATGGACTGTAGGAGCAGACAGGGTTGTGATCTTCACTTGTCCCATAAAATCGGCGAGAATAAAACATGTACAGAGACGTGTGACACACCACTTCAGCACAGGAAGCCTCCTCTCAAGTCTCAGCTATCGGGTGTTCAGATTATCTTGTGTCTGTAAATTTTGTTTATTTCTGCCTCTGCTTCGGAGAAGTGCTTGTCCTCACTCCGTGAGCATTTAGAGACAATAAATAAGTGACTGTGTTTTATTTCGGCTAATATGCAGCATCAAAGGCAGCGATGCAGCTCAATGGCTCTGATTACCACCATCTGACAAGCACCAACTGTACCCAGTATCCAGTCACATTCCTCAGTGAAACCCATACAGCCACCACAAGGCATCACCATAAGACTGAAAGGCTCAGTAACATGACTCATCTGACTCTCTGGACCTTGGGAGAGAAGGGGAAAACATGCTGACACAACAGGAAACCAATATCAAATACTGTCATCGAAGAATGGCGTAAAATGAAAGGCCGACTGATTCGCTGATTTCTCCTTTTTCTTGCCATTTGTCTGTCACTTCCTCTCACTCTTTCTGTGTTTCAATGTCACTCTGTCTCTGTGTCCCAGAGATGACAACTTCTCAGACACTCTGAGTCAGAAGGCTGACAGCGAGGCCAGCAGCGGCCATGCAGGAGAGGATAAATGCTCAGGGAAAGACATGAGCTCACCTAATGACACCCGCATTTCTGAGGCCTACATCACCAGGTTGGTTTACACTCTGCTGTTTTATTAATGCAGCTCTCAGACACTTTGTACCAGTGACCTCAATTAGGAATCTGAAAATATTTATTTGTTTGCTGATGAGTTTCACCTAAAATCATTGTTGCTGTTGTACATGTCTGTCTAAATAAATCTCAGTAAAGATGTCAGATATTTTTCAGAAATGAGAAGTACACTAACAGTCATGTCCTGTATCTGTCACATGCCACCCATTTTCACAAGCCACACATGCCCCAAACATCCTTAAAAAAAAAAGAACTTTTACAGGAAGATGCATTAAGAGAAAATTGACTTTGGCTACGTTCAGACTGCAACCAAATGTGGCCTAAATCCAATTTTTTGCGCTATTTGACCTGTATCTGACCTGGTAAAGATAGTCTGAACAGCACAAATCAGATTTTTTCAAATCTGACCCAGGCCACTTTCATATGTGGTACTAAATCTGATGCATATCGGATATTTTGCAATGCTACGTCAGTCTGAACGGCCAGGTCGCATTTATCCGACCTCTACATCATTGAAATCGTCAGTGATGAGCATCTTGTTGTGAGAGTGTTACAGAGAGTCAGTTACAGATACATTTAAATGTTTTTCTTGTCAATGGAAAACTCTGAATGAACTCTGTGTCAGTGAAGCTGCTAACTTCACTATCCCACCACTCCTGACTCCGACTCCACATTCAAATACTTTGTTGTACAGATGTAGCAGCCAAAGCAAAAAAAAAACTGGCTCTCCTCTTTTTTAATCTTCTACTTAAAATTATTTGGCTGGTGCTGACTTTGGTTTTAGACAAACTTTATCAGTGCCACACACGACAAAACCAGATGCCTCCTATTTACTTCCATAAACACAGTGCTTTCTGCATGGTCCCGTATTACATCAGGACCTTTTTTGTGCATGCGGGTCACTTCAGGGTCACATTCAGTTCATATGGAGAACGATAAAGTTGCATTTAATTTGTAATATGAACGAGCACACAAAAAATCAGATTTCACAAAAAAAATCCGAATCATGCATTAAGACCTGTTGTCTGAACATACCCTTTGTGTCTCTTTCTCAGCAACACATATGTGAGATCTGGAACCACATATACAGTATATTTCCCATGAACAGCAAAATTAAACTTCAAATCTGTTTTGTATTTCTGGATTCATTGTTTTGACAATACTTCATCAGGATATTAGTGTTAAAAAATATCCAAGCTTTATGCAACAATTGGGTGTAAAAACAAGAATAATTTATCTTTGTCTTGTCTAAAGGATACAGACAGGTATACCAGTTGCATATGCCTGATCAAGATAGCTGGTGTTTTGTAAAGTCTTCTACCTGCATAATGAAGGTTACAAGCAAAATACATAATATTATTGGAATTATATTTTACTCCACCTTTTTTAATCTACTTTTATTCATCTGCATGACCTTCTTCACCTTTTCGACTTTGCCCAATTAGACAGAGAGTGTTTATCACTTCATATCAGTGGCACAGCTTGCAGTGCTTTATTTTCCTTTGTTGTGCATCTTTGCAGAAATTGCTTCTAATATTATGATATCTTCAAAGGACAATGCTGATAATGTACCACAATGAGAGAGCTGCTTAAAAAGTTGCACAATATTGTAGAACAACTCCACAAGGACTCTTTTTGTACAGTTTCTTACTGCATCCAAATAAAAGACACTAAGGCGCATTTTTTGACGGGAACAAACATCCCACTGTTTAGAGGAATTAGAGTCAACCCATAAATGACCACATGGGTTTTCTTCATAATAGTAGACAACCAATCCATTATCAAACAACAGTCTACACTGCAAAAATCCAAATCATACTAAGTGTATTTTTCTTATTTCTAGTCAAAATATGTTATCACACATAAAATAAGACATAATCATCTAAAGAGTAACTTGTGAGTGAGATATAAGACCGTAGTAGACAATATTAGACAATAGGTATTGAAAATCTTATTTCATCAAATCTCATCAAGATAATTTTCACTTGTTCCATTGGCAGATTTTTTTATTTTTTTTTCTTAATTCAAGATCCCCCCCCCCCCCTCTCAATTCAAGCAAAAATTCTGCCAATGGAACAAGTAAAATTTATGTTGGTAAGATTTCTTGAAATAACATTTTCAAAATCTATCATCTGAAAATAAGTTCTTATATCTCACTTAGATGATTACATCTTCTTTTAAATGTGATAACATATTTTGACTAAAAATGAGAAAAAATACACTTGGTAACATTTAGATTTTTGCAGTGTAAGTTTATGTCTGCAACAACTGTAACATTTTATCATTTAAGATGTTTGAGTAGCTTCAGGAATGACTGAGTACACTGAAAAAAAAGGTATCTAAAAACAAGATAAAACACTAAATCTGAGGAAAAAGGTACTCAAAACAAATGAAGTATCTGTCCAGCAATCTACAGCAAGATAATTTCACTTGACAGGATTTCTTGAATTTCATTAAATCTAGAATTAAGCAAGTCTACGATGTATGAACGCTTAAAATAAAAAATGAACTCTTAAACAAGATAAATTATCTAACACTTCTACATCTAAGTTGTTTTTTTTAAGTCTTAGTAAGAACAAAATAATTTGCATTGTACAGCCATCCACCACAGTGAACACATACAAAAAGGAACCCAGTTTACATTTTTAATAAAGAGTTATTCCTCGAATGAGACTGTGTGGCATTCCTAAAAATAATGTATTGTTTTAAAGCTTTTAGCAGCTGACAATTTAATAGCATGTCTTTGGTTGTGCCTGTTAAATGAACTGGCCTTAGAGAAGCAGGAAAACGTTGTACAATATGTACCCAGTCGTCATTGTTAGACACACTGCACCCTCCTGTCATTCTGTATCCTCAGCTCACCCCTCTCTGACTTATTGCCACTGGACAAAGAAACATCCCCCTCACTATTTTATGCCAGTGACCAGGCAGTTCCTGTTGCAAAGCATGTGTATTAAATGCCTATTTCAGTGCGGTGCTTAGTCATCAGCAGGTCATACTGGTACATATGGAGAGGACACTCACACATATCCAATCACACCTCAGTCCTGTTGGCAGTGTCTACTGGTGGTGTGCCAGTATTTAGTCTTTTCCCCTCTTCATTGCTGCATTCTCATTACTTGTGGTGGAGTAAGCAACCTTGAAATGTCTGATGCTGGCGCTTGGAAAGCATGTGAACAATTCCTGTTATATTCTCAACCATACTCACCCCTCTATTCCACTGGTGGTGATTCATACTCAGAGCAATAGTTACACCCCTGCAGGTATTTGTATGCAAATGGGAGTTCATCTGAATGAGTCATATTTTTCACATCAGTCTTAATGAACGTCCTGAAATTCGCTAAGCTCTTGTTGACAGCAGTCTACCTGTCAGCAGCTCCCAGGTGATCCCCACCTCTCTCTCTCTCTTTGCTGTCTTCCCCCTCACTTTATGCTCTTGAATTCAGAAAATCCCCACAATTGTTGAATCATTTATATCCTGAGCTTAATATAGATTTTTTTTCTCCTCTTCTGGTGTTCTCAACCAGCAACGCCCTTACCATACGGCTCTGTGACTGGTAACATGTAAAGACTGTGGCATTATGATATAAGTGAGCCTTAGTAAATAAAATACTTATGTTAATGATCCAAAGGAATACTTTTAGTGAGGAGGATGCACATTGCTGGGATCAAAACAAGTACTAAAATGAGTCCACCGTCTGTTTGGTTATCTAGAAACTCATGGAAAGCTCTGTGATTAAAAGTATTATTAGCCAAAGCTAAAATAAACAAAGCCAGAGCTGTCAGTAGGCTGACAGCTTGTAGACTACATTGCTGTTTGTGAAGCTGCCTGTTGGTGCACACTCCATCCCAGAGGGAGATTTGTTTTTTGTTTTTTTGTATGGACACTGCCCCCCCTGCAGGTTGAAATCCAGATCTGCACTTGTTTACTAGATACAAGGTTTCTCTCTGCAGTCATAAAAAAGTTTTTTTTTTCTTTCTTCCACCAGGCACACCAGCCTGCAGTGATCCACTTCTTATTTTTTGTTTTCATTATTTAAATGATCAGCTTCAGCAGTTTCATTCAAACTACAAGTGTTGGGTGCATGTTAGTGTGTTATGTCAACAACTGAAGTATAGACTTGAAGCAGACTTACAGTACACACCTTTACTCTATCATGAAGTGATGTGAGTTGAGAAAAATGGCAGCTCAGTGGCTGTGTGAAAAACACTCCCATTACATTATCTGGTATTCCTATAGTCTTTTATATCTGTTGCTTTTTTTTTTTTTAGGTGTGATGACAGAGCTTCCTGTAAATTTTTATGACAGTGCCATTAGGTTTAGACAGTATTTATTAGGCAAACATCAACAAATAAACCCTTTCACTTCAGGATACGTAAAGTACTTCACTAAAAAAATGTTTTGGTTCTGAGCTTATATGTAATATGTATGTCATTGTTTAGATTATGTTAGGGAGAAATACATTTATAGATAGATAGACAGATAGATAGATAATCTATCTTTCTTATTATGATGCTGTGATTGAAAATTACAGCTTTGACTCAAATTGTCTCCAGTTACTGTAGTGCCTCTAGACACAGATATGTTGAATTCAGCCTATAAGAGGCAGGCTGAGGAAGATGTGCTGCTTTATTGGCATTTTAGGAACCAATAGAACTGCTTCAAGGAGATAGATGTTACTATGGAGAAACAGCAGCAGTTGTGTGTCTGATCAGACACATGTTGCTGCGTGCTCAGCCCTCTGTCTTTCACATGTCTACGTCTCAGAGGTGTGTACAGTCCTGTGCTGGTCTGGGTTCAGAGGGAGGACAGCTGGACTGCTGAGACAGCTGGAGCCTCTCACATGGAGCTGTTTTGGTGCAATGATGAACCACAGGCCTCTCTCCTCTGGCCGACAGCCAGACCCACTCTACCTGCTCCCCAAATATGCATGTCCGACTCCAGAACACTGACGTCAGGGCTCCTTTCACAATACTTGGAGCCGCTGTCGTTGTTTCTACTTTTTATAGAAATAGACGTTTTATTCCTTACCAGTTGTATGTTTTATATAAAGAAAACTCATCACATTTGGTGGATTCAGTCATTCATTCATATCATCAAATGAATGAATGAAAAATTCTAATTTATTGTAATGTTTTATAGCTAAAAACTACAAAGAAGATCTAAGGTTGTGTCACAGTTGCAGCTTTTCATTTTTATTTTCTAACAAGTTTAAGTTTAGATGGTCAAGTACCCAGTGATTTTTAAAATGATTATTATTTTTAGTTTCAGAGATTATGGCAATCAAATGTGACTTGCAAAGCATTGTTTATCAGACATCCCCTTATTTGCAGAGTCTGTTTTTTTTTAAATGATATATAATTTAGCCACTTTATTTAAAGTGCTTTATCAACCACCTTCCAAGTAGAGGGGAAATTGTAACAAGGCTTATTTTACTTGCAAATTTATTACCGTGTAGAATTAAATATTTTTTGTTCATGTCAATTTTTTAATGTTTATTTTAGTTAAATCATTTCTCAGTGTGCTACTTTTAGTTTATTATTAGCTTTAGTCTTTCGTTAACAATAATAATCATGAATTAAAAACCCTATAAGAAAATGAGGAGAATGTCAACTCAGCAAGTACTATGACTGGAATGAGTTCTTTTCTTTAGAAGTGTTTGTAGTTGTAAAAGCTCTAATTTGTTATTTCGTCTAACCCTTTGTCATTTTCTTGCTTTCTTCTATCCAAGCAGGCACAGAAAAAGATCAGACCCTCCATCTCGGCGGCCGCCTGCCCGGCCAAGTGAAGTCCACTGCATGGTCCATCCATCTCAGCAGGGACATGGAGGACATGGTGGACATGGAGGCACCCCGGAAATGGGCTCCCCAGTTCTGGGCCACTTCAGCCCTCGGGACATGCTACGGAGTCGTAACCACATGCCCATGGACAGCCCCGAACGCCGACGTCGCACCGGCCACGGCAGTCTGACTAACATCAGCCGCCACGAGTCTTTGAAGAAGATGGAGAGCCCTCCGATCCGCCGCTCCACCTCCTCTGGCCAGTACACAGGCTTTTCTGATAGCCACCACCACGGCGGCAAGTCCCTGGATCCGGAGACCATCGCACAGGTCAGCGTGGGACGAGCGGCGACCCGACCGCAGCTCCCTCCACCATCAAAGCCCTGCCCCGCCCTGTAAAAACATAGTCAGTCCCTGTCTTCTGCTTCCTCTGGCTGCAACTGTGTCTGTGTGCTAAATACACGCAAAAAAGACTAGCTTCACAGGCAGACAGCAGGGAGCATGGCTTGACATTGGGACTCCTAGTATATTTACTATAACCATGCTCATCAGTAAATTGAAAAAATGCTTTGATTTTTTTTTTCGTACAAATTGTGTTAATGCCTGATTGGTAATCATGTTTAGTGGTGGAATGTAAGTAAGTACAAATATTCAAGTATTTGTACAAAATTGAGATGCTTGTTCTTTACTTAAGTATTTCTGTTTTGGTCCTTTATACCCATACTCCATTACATCTCATGTATTGCGCTGCCTCACACTCCTGTTCTAATCTGTTCAATGATCTATGAAATCTAAAATTTGCTACATATTTACAAAGTAGACTTAAATAAGTTTTACCTCTAACACTTAAAACTACATTTTACTGAAAATGCAGATATGTTTTTAGTAAAATTTGAATCCATGACTTTTTTTTTTGTTTTTTGATAATGGAGTATTTTGACAGTGTGAGATTCCCACTTTCACTTAAGTAAAGCATCTGAATACTTCATCCACCACTAGTGATAATTAGTTAACTTGTTTTCCAGTGGACTTCCAGTTTTGTGTCACTGGTTATAGAATACAATGGCTCTTATTTGAACAAAATTAGCTGTGATGCTAGCATAGAAATCAGAGGTCACAGAAAGCACTTGAAACTGTGCTGGCTGTCTGCCTGCCTACCAGGAGGATGCCAAGATGAACATTTCATGTCATCTCTGCATCTCCTTCACTGTCCAAAAACCTTGGCATGCAAGGGGAGGGATGCAGGTGGAGCACTATGCTCTACTAATTCTGTCTTTAATGCATGCTGGGTGTTTTCTTTAAAATCTATCACTCTTGTTCTCTTTTAAAAGGGAGTTTTCTTCATGTACCTAACTTTACACTTGTGTCACCTCTGTTTATATTAACTCTTTCTCTATGACTACTTCCTACATTAAGTATTTTTTGTCTCTATTTTAACACCAACCTTCTCATCTCTCACTTGTGTTTCTTATCTTCCACTATGATCCTTCCATGTCCATCCTCCTCTCTTACACACCCACTGTCTTGTCTCCTGCAGGATATAGAAGAAACCATGAACACTGCACTGAATGAGCTGCGTGAGTTGGAGAGGCAGAGCTCAGCGAAGCACGCCCCCGATGTGGTGTTGGACACCCTGGAACAGCGCCAGACCTCTGGCAGCAGCGGCGGGGGTCCCACGCCGGCCAGCTCCAGTGAGTCCCTCAGCCCCATCCATGGCGTTATGTTGAGGTCCACTGCCAACACTGAGCCTCCCATCCGCCGCAGTACCAGCTCATCCAGCGATACTATGAGCACCTTCAAGCCTGTGGTAGCACCTCGCATGGGGGTGCAACTAAAACCCCCGGCCTTGAGGCCCAAGCCCATGGTCCTGCCAAAATCCGGCCAGGTACCACAGCCTCCAGCTACATCTCCTCAGGACCCTCTGGACAAGTCCTGCACCATGTAACCTCTGGGATTGACACCACAGATGTAAAACAACTCTATACTTTTTAGATATACCATAAATAATATCTAAGAACATGTAAAATATGGACCTGAACAGGAAAGTACTATTTGCGTATTGAGATGCCTGTTTTCCTTTGGTGTTCTGAAGATTAACATGACGTGATAAAGGGGACTGGGTCGAAGGCTGGTGTTGGAGTACAGGCAGATTTGTCACATGGACAAGTCAGGTCTGAATAACGTGCACAGTTAGGCGTTGATATATTTAGGTTAATATTATCTAACATGTCTCTTTTGTATTCAATTCAAACAACAAATCACAAAGGCTTCCTTCAGAGTTTTAGAAGATGTACACTAGTTTAGATTACAGACATTCATAAACTGTGTATCTTTGAACAAAACACGGTGCATGTAGCTCCTCTGTTTACCACTGAACCTGAAACAGAGCCTCATAACAACTATAGTAATCACACAGGCATTCTCACACATACAACTAGAATAGTTTTACTCAAAAAGGCCGACGAAGGTGTTGTGAAAAGGCCTTATGAAACTGATTTCACATAATAAATGTTACTATTACAAAGGTGCTGTGACTACATGGACAGAAACCATTACAACATGGGACTCATAAGGGGCCTGCAGAGCCCTTCATGGTACTCTGTTAATAAACTCATGGTACTGATACCAAAATGATTTTTTTTTCCAGTAGCGTGTAAACATAGCAGCTTTATTTGGCAGGACATGACATCCGTTTTGTCTCAGAAATGTACAAAGATCACCTCTGTGCTAGATTCACTCACATTGTAACATGTTATCTATTATTGCCTGAAATGAGATATGACTATTGGATAAAACCACTACTGCATTATAAATGTTCTTTGATGCATTTTTAAATTCTGTCAGCAATTATTTAAAACTGTATAACCAATGGGGGTTGTGTGAGAGCAAACATTCTCCATCGTACAATATATACAACAGATACTCGATTACATAGTGTGGAAAAAAAATACTGTTGCTTCTTTTTTTTTGCCTTGCTTAGCTTTTCCTACCCAAAGAAGTGACTGTACTAGATGAAGCGTTCTTCTTATTGTCTGATGTGTATAGACTCATGGCAGCACCCTGTGGGAGTTCTGCCGGTAGCCATGGACCCTAACGACTGTTAGTGTAAAAGCCTGCTAATATGCTCACCCTGCTTCCTATGCTTGTGTTCGTTCGACTTCAGAAAACAGCAGCTTGCTTTTAATATCTGTAATCTATGTTTAGTTCAGGTAAGAACGTCCGTAACCTGTCCCTGTATTGCTCTCCATGGTAACCTTGAAGCTTTCTCCCGGCATTTACGGATGAAGATGGCTCTGATATACCGTGGAAATGGGGGACATCTCTCGCATTCGACGATTTACAGCCCATGTCAGTCAGCTCATGTGTCCAGGGTCAAGTAATAATTTCCCATGCAATATCCCCATAAAGCTGTATGTGCCAGAGTTCCAGCTGTGTGACTGCACCCCTCTGTGTGTCTTTTTAAGTAATCTGTACTGTAGTAAAAGCAGAACTGGGTGCATGTCCTGGGAATGTTTGACGAGCATAATAACACTTTTTGAAAAGACTTGGTATGAGTTTGCAACAAGTAAACAATGCTCTCTAACAGAAGGTTTACACTATCTTTGACTTGACAGGTAATGTGTGTATAATAATCAAAAGTTAAAAAGATTTCTGATTACTAACTTTCATTATTTTTATAATCCTTTTTGTTACGTTTGTTTTGTTTCTGAGTAGAAATGAATTTAATTTAGAACAAATGATGTAGAATAAATATCCACTTATGAAGCCAGTTGTAAAGAGAAAAAAAAAAGTGTGCTATTGTCACCATGTAACATCATCAACAGTAGGACTCAGTTATGCCGTCTATAGGCGTTAAGCTACTCTGTGGTGTTATGTATGTACATCTGTAGTATGTACTTGTGAAAGTGCCTTTGAAAATGTTTTAGAGGAACTTCAGACATTCTGTACTGTTGCATTTTCATGTCCAATACTGTGTTTTCAGAAAATGCAATGCAGGAAAAAGACACATGAATAAGTAATGATGCCATTTTACAAACCGTTATATTACAGAAGAATAAATAAACAGCTTAACTCATTTGTGACATTGCACTTTTATGTATATAACTGTATATATGGCATGTAACATCATAACATTTAGGGTTCTTTGCGGACTTATACCTCAAAGGATTTCTTTCTAATAAAGGAAATAGTTTGTGGAGTCTGATGTGGATTTTTATTCTTTTGTTGTACTGTATTTCTTCCCTTATATTTTACTTTGTTAAAGGCAGATTTAACCCTTTGATGCCTATTGATGCAAATTTGCATCAAACCCTTCCCCCCGCTCTTGAAAGAAAAAATGCAAGTCAAATTTTTTTCCCCCACAATTTGAAATCGATTCAGGAGTTAAGGGGTTAAGCGATAAAGACCCAAACACCAAGCAGTAACCAAAAGCATCTCCTGATCTAAAATGTTTAATAACTCCTGTACCACTCATCCTATCAATACATGTAAGTAAAGTGTAAAATGCAGTTTTCGTCTTTTCGTGGTCATCAGATACGACCCATTTAGATACTGAAAGGCTCTGTAGTCACTTTGGAAAACAGTCATCTTCTACAACCTTGATTCCCCAGTAAAACCCATGGAGCTGGATCAATGGCAGTGGATGGAAATGCTTGTTATTGATATCTTCGCTGTAAAAGTCTTTTTTTTTTTCAGTCTTCTTTGTTTTTGATAGAATAACCCTCAACTTCAAGCTGAGCTTTATGAACATCGACATGATCAGTGAATTAAATATAGGAAAAAACATGATTTCCACTGAAAAATTGCAAATTGCAGAAGATCATATAATAAGTGAGGAGAAGTAACGTAAGAAAGGTTAAATATAGAGAAAAATCTATTTTGGAACTGCCATGTAAGTAACGTAAGTTAAGGCCATACATTCTCAAGTCCAGTTAAATAGACTAAAATGAAGGCACTGGAATCATAGTATATAAAGTTATTTTTTATTTTTCTATCATGCTTACTAATTGTCAAATCATTGTAAACATCAACATAAGATCCAATGTTGGGAATCAAGCAAAGTCTTCTTTCAATCTTTATTTTCAGGCTCTTAAATGTTTTCTTAACTCAGTTTGTCCTCTACATGCTTTCCTCTGCAATGTAAGGGAGCTTTACTGAGATTTGGTGTCCTCTAAATCGTGCTCCAGCCTCAGCACTGTTCATAGGAGTGAGAGTGCTTCTCTGTTTGTTCCAGGCTTTACTGTGGGCCTTCAAGGCCATCTGCGAAAAACAGGAAAAAGGGAGTCCATTAGTTTGGATACTACTACTGCACAGAAGTTTTGTTTTATTGCCACTGAAATTTGTGATAAAGTGAAGATGGTGTACTTCAAAATATTATTTTACAGAATAACAGGAAATCCAGGAGAGGCGTGACTGTGCTAGCGAGAGGAAAATGTGGTTTACCTCAGCAATTCCAACTTTCCTCTCCCAAGTGTGAACGCTGTGCTTCAGTTTCTTGTGTTTGTCCTTGACATACATGTAGTCAGTGATACCAGGAGCCTGATAATCTGTCATCTGGCGGCGCAGATGTTGGTTGAAGAGCTGTGCTTTTAAACGTTCCTGTAGAGAGAATGCCAGAAAAAATAACTGAAAATCCACAGAAAAAAGAAACCAACAAATTGGTTTAAAAATGTCCTTTTTTTACTCATATAAACCTCCTCAGCGTGTTGTATTGCCTCTTCAGTTTTTGCCAGTATCTGTTTCTTTTTGATGATGTCATTGCTCAGCTCTGATGACTCCCATGTCACCTTCTGCAGCATTTCCTGTTTGTATAAACATATACTGGAAATGTTTAGTCAGTGCACACTACATTACCAATGAGAAAACTATGTCTTAACACAAAAAATATATATAGTTTACCTTATGTGAACTGAGCACACGTTGTACTTTTGAACTAATGATTTGAAGTTCATCTAGATTTTTATCAATTCTGGGCTCACTGAACTCCTGGATGATTTCCTGCAAATGCAGCAACTTCACATGTTATATTCACCAACTTGCAAGCAATATGATTAAGGAAAAAAAATAAATAGATATGGCATTCACAATGTAATTCCCATCGAGGCTGATAACTGTTCTTTCAGCCACTCAGTTGAGTTTTTCTACCTCATACTCTGCTTTTCCCATTTCTCGTCTTTTTTGAATCTGCTGCTGGAGCTTCTTTTCATGGGCTTTCAGTGCCTGGTTCTTCAGACTGTACTTCTCCAACTGGTTGATCTGTTTGTGTATATGAACAGAATGTTTACAAATGAGAATGTCTAGGTTTAACACATAGGTCTGCATAATAGGAAATGGTAATTTCACTGAAAAATACCAAATGAAATAAAAACTTGCAATGATTGTAAGTAAGAGTCAGTCAAAACCTCACGCTTGTTTTCTTTCTGTTCAAAGTGATAAAGTAAGGTCAGATAAGGTATTTTCCTTCAAATTGCTTTACTGCAGTATGAAGGAACAGCTGCTTGTGTTAAAAACATATTGCATTTGCTGCCATTTTTATACCATTATTTATGTTAATCCTGGCATCATCCTATCACTTCCTACTTTGCTATTTCTTTTACACATCATGTTATGTAGTTGACAAGTAAAGACAAAAATTCTTGTTGACATATTTTTCATATTTAGCATTTAACCATTAAATCTAAGTAATTTGAAAAAGAAAATACCTGCTAATTCAAACCTTTAATCATTGCATTTTTTGTAAACTGACTTAGTAATGAGTGATGACATTTGACTAAACTTTTACCTTTGACTTGTCTTTAATAAACTGGAGCATTTTCTCAGGGTCATTTATTTCTAATCTGTTGTCCTTCAGAGGTTTGAGCAGTCTGCGTTCAAGCTCATTCATGGCTTTCTTAATTTCTCCAAGGCGCAATTCTGCTTCCTCCAGAGATGTCTGAAGAGAAATACAAAAACCATTTAGAGAAAATGTATTTGTACATGTTTGTTCTCTTCTATTTTTGTTACAGGGGTGTTTTATCACCATGTAGTTGTCCTGGATTTTTTCATATTTCCGTCTGAATTTCTCCTGGTCTTGTTGTGTCTCCGTCACTTCGTTTTGTGCCAGATAAAGTTTTTGTTCCAGGGTTAGCTGTTGGATGTGATCTACTATGCTGGCCTGAGACCTCCGCCTCCATCCACGACTCTGAGGATACATATACACACATGCATACATAGTAAATTAAAACTATTTTAATGTCAATTCTAAGATTTATTCACATGAAAACAATATCTGCAGGTCACTAAAGGGTTTTCAATGAGACATGTAAAAAATAATACTCAAAACTGATCTAAGTACAGTTTTTTATTCTGTTTTTTGATTTTATGTCTGTGGGTGTCACTTACTCCAACCTCTGTCTGTGATGCTCCTGCTGCCCCTGGATCCTTTGCAGCAGCCTGAGACACTAGGTCCTGTGGGTCTAGACGGCTAATGAACCGTTCAAACATGTCATTCTCTGCCAGGAGAGCTGCATTAAGACTCCTGGGGTTAAAGTGTGTAAGAACATATCAGTCATATATGGAAAACTTCTTTTGTTTATTTACTTGCTGGCTAAATACTATATACTCTTTTCTGCAGAAAAGCAAATGTTCTACATGTCCATTATGTTTCAATGCATTGTCCCTAATAAATAAATGAATAAATAAAATAACATAAATTGGCTAAACAGAACTAAAAACAACTATATTCTCTGCAGAGATTACTGGGATTAAAACTGGATTGCTTGGGTGTTCTCTATAGAAAGACAAGTTCAACAGATCGCAATTTTGAGTAGCTAAGAGAGCATATAATACTAAAATACAGAATAATAATTTACATTTGTATACTACTTCAAGCCAAGTTAAAAGTATTTGATAAGGTATCTCCAAAATTACCCTGACATTTTTAGTACTGAAACCTATAGCCTGCAAAATGTTGCATATAGGTGTTTTTAATTTAACGCTTGCCACATTAAAAAATGTACATATTTGGCTTAGCCTAACTAGCTGAGCCAACTAGCTGACTAGCCTAGCAACACAAAGTTAAACTACACTACTTTTAGGTTTACGACCGGAAAGGTTAAGTAAGAATCTTTTTTTTTTTTTTTTTAACTTACTTAAGTTCTTCGATCCGGTTATAAAGGAATTTTTGTTCGTCATCCATGTCTTTTTCTTCTGTCGGGGAAAGTTCGTCCTCCATGGTTGCTAAGGTACACTGAGGCTCCACATCCGTTGCTAGGGAAAGTGTTGCCTTCAAGTGCTTCTTACATGTGTACGTATTTCAATAACGAATATATGATGTTAAATACAAAACGTAAAGGTGAGTAGAGTGGCGCCGTGTTATTTTATTTTATTTTATTTTTAATTCCTATTCCATCTGTAAAACCTCTCCTATCTAAATATTTATGCTTATGACGATGACGCATTATTGTTTTAGGGGCAGGTTTTTAAAAGTTTCAGTTTCGTTTCTGTGGAACAGCGAAGCCATCGAGAGTAAACCCTGAGTGACAACAGTTTAAAAGTCCATCGACCAGACAAATTTCAGGATGACGGCAATCGTTTCCAAATTTGTCACCCAGATCCTATGCGACAATCAGGGTTGTTTAGGATTTCAGCGCCTAAAAGAGGCTATCGCGCAAAAATTCACTGTTGCAGACCAAGTTCTGCGGGATGTCTTCGACGACGGTAGTTTTGCCATTCAGCCCGGGACAGAGAGGCCCCAAAGCGGCCAGCAGATTGGCTCCGACAGCCTGGTGGTTGCCAAAACCAGTCTCCGAATCTGTCAGGCCAAAGCTGGGGAGTGTCCAGGATGTGAAAATGTACACCTTTGTAGGTATTTTGTTTGCGGAGACTGCTCCTTCGGGTAAGAACCAGTTTGTTTATGACAAGCAGCGGGGGGAAAATATTAATTGTTTGTTAATGGTTTAGCTCGAGCTTTTGCTGAAGACAACATAACATTAGCTAACAATACATTTACAATATCTGCATGTTTCCTTTACGTTTTAAATTGTTTTCATGGTTTCATATTTCACTCAGGCTTGTTGTGGTTACGTTAAGTCGGTTATCAAACTGCAGAGAGAAAAAAAATGTATGTAAACTCCAGGAAAACATTTTACGTCCGTGCCCTGCTTTGACGTATCTCGTCACAGTGGGCGTGGCAGATTGGAGTTTTGATTGACATGTTTAAACCTGTTAAACCCGACACATGAATTGATTGACTGACTCACGATTCACGTGTCCCATCAACAAAAACAGCTGATATCATCCAAGAAGGGTGAAATTTGATGACAGTGTCTTTTTTCAAAAGAATATGAAAGCTTTTCAAAGTTGTAGAAGGTAACTAGTCAGTACAATCTTATAGTTTAGTTGTGCATATTTATTCTATTTTATTTTATTTTACTAGTACAGAATTTTCTTTATAAACACCCAAGAAATACATGCATCTGATTTGACCAGGAGATTGCAGCAATGTACATCCTGTTAATCAGTCATTTGCTTTGAGGAAGCACCAATTTAATAAGTAAACAATGACATCATCTGAAATGATATATCATAATATGCTATTATCTTACTTTATC
>JAQQZY010142370.1:0-12691 GCA_030068375.1 Ostorhinchus rueppellii
TTTTCTATTGTATTTTCTTGTTAAAATCTGGATGTACTGTATGGCTGCAAATAATAATAAAAAGAAGTTCAAAAAAAAATAAAATGGACACAACAAAATAGCAAACACAAAAAAACCCAAAAACAAACAAACAAAAAAAAAAAAACAGTCATCTCGTTTAGTCGACTAATCGAAAAATTAGTCTAAAGATTAATTGTTAAAAAATGTGTCGTTAGCGGCAGCACTAAATAATACACAATTATTCTTAGTCACAAGTAAAAACAGGACAAACTGTGTGAGATTATTTGCTTATTGAGTATTGATTATATATTTGAATGATTATGCAATCAGAAAGTGCACAGTGCTGCTAATTTTATTTGTTCTTTTTAATATAAAACTTAGAAGATTTTTAGCACATGTTAGTAACGCTGTTCAGACTAAAACCATTCTGGGCACAAGATGGATCAGTCTGGGAAGGATCAAAACTACTTTTTCTGAGATCTAATGCTTGGTGATTTGTAGACAGTTTTATTGTCAAGCTATATGGGAGAAGGTTTTTTTCCTTTTTGTTATCTGCTCTAGTATTTTGCATTGCTGGTTTTCTTTTACAAATATGGTAAGGATAATGGTTGAAGAAACAGAAAAAAAGGAAGGAAGTTTACGCATACAGAGAGCAGATGCCATTGTCACCTTAGGTTCCGGTAAAAATTACCCACATATTAGATACCAGTCAGAAGATTTCTGTGTGCCTCAAGTGACATATTTAAATGACTGTTTGACTTGCAGTCCAGAAAAGCAGAACAGACAATGCAGAAGACCATATTCTTTGTTAAAAATCAATTAATTGCGTCACCACTTCACACATCTACAAAGCCGATTCGAGACACTACTTTTGAGCATTTGCCGAAACTGGGGAGAATAAATAAATAAATAAATAAATAGGGATTCTCATCTTAATTCAGTCTATTTGGCTGCAGTGTAGATAAACCTTGCCACTCAGTTTTGACAGCAATGGAACCAAACAAATCACTCATTTATATGATGCTTTTCACATCCCCGTTCAGTCAAAACAACTCTAAACAAGTCAACACACAATAAAAGGACTTTTTTTTTTTTTAATGCAAGTCTGCCACCAAAAAAATTGCCGACTGCACTAAGACAGCAGAAACTATGGTTACTGGAAAAAGCGACAAACTGAAACTGTACTCACTCCTGTATGTGGTAAATCTTTCCCTCTGTGACTGTTTGATGTGCTTGAGGTGGGAGGGTTGGTTTTAGCACTAGGCAGGCCATGTGACATCACCAGAAAAAGATCCCACCCAGGGACAATATGTCAAGCCGACACTGACGCAAACGTAAACATACCATCTGAAGACCATCTTTAGGCAGCTCCCCTCCCTCCCTGAGAACTCTTGACCGCGACCAGAGCCAAGAGACTTAATCACAAACACGTGGGAAGGCCTTTTAGATACGACTTGGTATTTATGTGAATTAATTACTTGTATGCATTGAGATACAGATTCTACAACTGTGAACAACAGGACATATTTCTTATTGTTACATGATTAAGCAACTCCACTATTTGTTCTGTCGTTTCGAAACCAGGCATAGAGCACTGAGCCCACCTTCAGCATTATAAGTCTATTAGAACACACCAAGAAAATACAGGAAGTAAGCACACAACATCAAAATTACACACACAAAAAATGGAAGAACTAGATGGCTTCTACGGGGAAACGTCAGTATTTGGTGTGACCTCTGTTTGCACACAGTATAGATAAGCTCTCTTGAGTAGAATGCATTTTTCTGAGTAATCATGTGGTATATACCCAACTACCTCTAGAACTTCACTTCATCTTTAAACCACCTTCTTCCCCTTTTCAAGGGCTGAGCCTATCCAGATAAGACCGAACTTCCATCTACTCGATTACCTCCTCTAGGTCATCGAGGAGGACACTGAGGTGTTCCCATGCCAACCCAGAGACATCATCCCCCTAGCAATATTTCCATATTTTTAATAATTAAAAATAAATAACATGTAAAAAAATATATATAATAATATTAATAATTAATGGAGAGAAAAGGAAGAAGAAAAAAGAAAAGAAGAAGGAAGAAGAAGAATTGTTGAATTGGTTTTCTTTCTTTTGTATATTGTAACCATTTGGACATTTTATCTAGAAAAAGTCTAAATTTCTAATTTAGGTCTATTAATAATATTTATTTGAATATTTCTTGACTTCTTTCCTCTACTTTGTCATTAGTCTACATTTGGTATATTTGGACCAAACATGAGGTTCAGAACATTTTATTTGAGGACCGCATCTTGGGCTTTTTCACTATTTTCAGACATTTTATTGACCAAACAATCAAGAATAAAGCGCTTAATTAACAATGAAAGTACTGTTTGCAGACATAAATCAATCTTTCAATATTACTGGCCTCAGACTGAGCAACTATTGTCCTAAATCAGGGGTCTCTCTGCCATGATACTACCTAAGTGGGGCACCCACACTTTATCATGTAAAACCAATGTGGAGGGCATCAAAAAGTAAAGAAATGACTACTGCTGGATCTGATTTTTATGGCTGGACTTCAGTTTTTATACTTTCTCTTCTAATTTATTTTCCAAAGATTTATCAGTCCATTATGTTCTGACCCCCAAATAGATATGGTAGTTATGGAAACACTTCATGATTACACAAAATTATATTTTTTTTTTGTTGTCAGATTTTCTGGTGAGAGGGCTCTCAGTTGTCAGTCTTCCACAACCTCCAAACTGTCTAATTTTCTTAGGAAAAGACAACCACAATCACAACAGCCCTGCAGAGTCCTAAAGAAACACCCTGTCTATCTATCCGTCTGTCTGTCTGTACGCGTCTTTGTCTGACCTGTTGCATCATCTTTTTTCAGTTTGCACTGCTTTAGTTTATTCGTCCGGAAGCTTCAAAGATCAGGGCCTGGTTTCACACAGCATGGTTAATAAAAACCTGACTATGAGGGCTGAAATGAGACCAAATGTGGGTTTTCCAGTTTCACAAAATGAGTTCGGTTAAACGGTCTGAACCAAACCTCATTAGCTACTTCATTTCCCCAATCAAACAGATAATATGAGAACGCATATTCAAAGCACAGATTCATACCCTCACATTCGTACACTACACACCATGGACTATGCATAATAATTCTATTCATGCAGGTGGACTTTTTATTTACTTATTTTTTAATAGAAGAGCAACCTTATTTTCTGTATTTCAGTACAGACACATTCAATAGTCATCTCTGTCAAGAAATGCAAAGTCGTACTTATGGAATGATTCGACTCATAAAGGATACATTAAAAAGGATGTCCTGTATGTTTCAGACTCAGAATTATAGAAATGAACTCATGCATGCTTCCTGTGTTTTAGGAGGTTTGGTTTGAGCTGAATAAAATAAATTACAACCCACTAAGGAGGTAAATAGCAAATCATGAACCAATGACCAGCAGCAAATAAGTTATGAATTTCTTTCTATACAATTAGATATTTTACGTATATAATATTTCCAAGTATTTGCTTTTTTGTTAATTATTCAGGAGCACTTTTTTTTTTTTTTTTAATCTTTCTAGTTATTCTTACCAATGACATATCAAAACATCTATGGAAAGGATGCACATGGACAGGGCCATGCATGTATGGTTGTGTGTGAATGTTCTCTGTGGTTACACTGACACTTTCTTACACAAATGAAGTTCCTATCAGATGAATACCATTCTTTGAACTGTACTGACCTGGCTGATTTCACAATCTCAATTTATCATATTATCTACTTTTCAGAAGGATTGTAAAGTTCATGACATTAGAGTGAATAGACATACTAACAGCTCTGTCAAAACTTTTTTCCTTAAATAACATTTCAATAGTCTATCAGTTTAATTATGGTATTTGCAGAGGGTGTTGCATTACCTTGTGGGTTTGTACCATACATGTCCCTTAGTGAGTAACTAGAGGGAAATTAGTTTGGTTGAAACTTGCCCACATCAGAGATAAGAAAAGGATTCTGATCTCGGCTTGAGATTCTACTTCAAAAGAATGTCATGCTCTTTTGGCCAGATGACCCCATTCGATCTAATATAGACAGACTTTTTATTTTCTTCAGTTGCTAGAAGGTTTTGTTGTTTTTTTTGAGACAGTCCATCAGCACAGACCCATGCATGCTGTTTATTCACCTCAACGGACATCACATAACATGGTAGCTCAGCCTTTTGAAGATTTGCTGCCACTGTGAATCATCATCTCTTAGCTTCATTTCCAGTGGCATTTTTTCCACTCACCTGACATGTGTTTCCCTCAGACTGAACTGAACTGACTCTTATCAGCTGTTATGGAACTGAAAACTGAGTTTTTCATTTCAGGGTTTAACAACTCAGGGATGAGGGTTTGGCTCAGTTTGTTGAACCTGCTTTTGGAGACAAGTCTTTGATGTGACTCCACCTATTCTGAGCCACCCCCTGTTGATTGTATCTTTTATTTTTGCAATAGATCTATTGCTGCACTTTTGTTTCTTGCCTCTGATATCACAATAATGTGCTTTTTTCCTTCAACACTGAAAAAAATAAACTAGTGTTTCTGCTGGCCTTTTGTCAAAGAAGCAAGCAACAATCAGTGTCAGTTTCTAAAACACACAGGCTGTGCTTATAGGACTAAACCAAACATATGCAGGTTAGTCAGCTTTAGGTATGTTCCACTTAATCCTCCAAGTCTTATCATGTCAAGTGGACTTTGCTGTAAAAACTTTTCTCCCCAACAAAGGACCTGTGCTTGAGGTAGTCTTTTTATCTTAACTTCTAAGAAAGTCACCTCATAAAACTAAACTGACTGTTACAAATGCAAGAAGAGTTATGGTGTTGAATTGGTCAAAGTAAATCACCTATAAGCATGAATATGAGTGTGAATGGTTGTTCGTCTGTATGCATCAGGCCTGCAATGGACTTGTAACATGACCAGGTTGTACCCTGCCTTCACCCATAGGTACCTGGGACAGGCACTGGGCAGCTCTGTGGATGAAGCAGGTTAGGAAAATGAATGGATCGCTGGAAGGCTTTTGCTGTGAGAGCCGCCTGTTTTTACTGTTCTAAAATCTAAATTTTAGACTGACAAAGCTGTATCTTTAGAGCCATTAAAACTGTTAATTTCACCATCCATCCAGCTTCTTGCACTTATCCAGGTCCAGGTGCCAGGGGCAGAAGCTTAACCAAATAAGCCCAAACTACCCTCTACTCAGCTACATCCTCTTGGTCGTCTAGGAAGACACAGACGTTGCCATAATTACTGAGAGACATCCTTCCTCCAGCAATATCTCCATATATTTTTATAATTGTTCCTGTATCAAATTATTTGGATTTTAATTGGTTTTATTTGTTTCACTGAGTCATGCTTTATCGTTTGTTTTTATTACCACAAAATGCCCATGCTCTGGGTTTAATCCATTTAAATTCTATTAGAGGTTTTTACTGCCCCCAGGATTAACTGTTTTTACCAACAATAAATATTCTGTTTTCTTAGTTATATTGCAAGTAAGGCCTGCATGTCTATTTATTCTGAGTTTAAATTTAAAAAAAGCATTAAAAAAAAAGAAAAACATTTTTTTTTAAAAAATATATAAAAAATGTCATTTGACAACCCGGTTTGAGATTTTTAAGAGTTGAGCTGTTTTTCATTTGTGTCTGACAAAGAACTCATGTAACTAGAGGGCCCAGCCAAGCAAGTAATGGAGTGAGAAAGCACTGTGCAGCAATACTAATCATTCTATATCCGTTCTTAAAAACGGATATAGAATATCTCAAATTGTAGGTCTAAGCAAGTACTTTAACATACCATTAAGGAATAAGAACCAAATATTTAATAAAAACATGAATTTATCATCATTGACAAAGTAACGGAGTGAGGAAACATATACAGCAGTTATTCAAGGTTTGTAAAAAATACCAAAATGTGCTCTTCCTCAAGCAAAAATGCAAATATTTAGCATAGCACACTTTCCTTCATATATGAGAGAACATTATATACAAAAATGAAACTGATATAATTTTTATTTTGATAAGGCATTAATTCGTGGTAACAGAGTGAGGTGTTTATTCAGTGTGATGTACCGTAATAATAATCAAAGATGTTCTTAACATACTGATAAAATCATCAGCCTTTAGTGACATGTTTCATTACTATGTTTAACACACATTTTATATATCTATATATATAAAAACTAGAAAATTGTTCACCAATGTCCTGGCCAAGCACCAGCAGAAATAAACAGCCTTGCTATTGATCCAGCTCTGAAAGGAAAAACTGAAGACAAAAAAAAAAAAAAAAAAAAGAGATCCCCACAGTTTCATTGAAACTTGTTATGTGTCGGGTGCTCATGTTGCTTTTAAGTGGGGCAAGTGAATGAGATATATTTTTAAGAAGTGGCTTCTTCTCATATAGGTCAAACCTTTGAACAGGCATGACATCCCACAACCAGGACACAATACAAGCTGAACAAAAGCCAAAAAGATGAGATTTCCACTCAAAACAATGCTTGTATTGTTTGTCTTTCTCTCAGTTTTATGTCCTCGGGGTTTTGTACTCCTCCCTGAATATAGTAGAAGAGTATTCTTTTACAGGTGTGTTTATCTGATCGCAGAAACATACAATGATAAACAACACAATCTCACCTGTATCCGCTTACACCCGTCTTACAATAACCTACAGCCAACAATGCACAAATATTTACACACTGTGGTCTACCGGTTGCAGTTAAATATTAACTGTAGGCACCTGCCGAGGATCACACAGTAGCTAAATGTTTGAATGAGTTAACACTGAGCTTCATGACGTATGGTGTGGTGAATCATTCTGTCATTCCCCCGCAGCCTTAAACAGAGTAAGACAGATTAATGACAGGCAGTGTTCTTCAGTGCATATCCACAAGAAACTTCAACAAAACACTGCAAACTAATGAAATTAAACTATTTGGAAAACATGAGCCCAGTGATCCAGAGGATGCTTTTCTTTGGTGAATGAATAAAATGCTTGGAATGTTTTTCATTTAAGGCCCAGTTGAACCCAAATTACGTTTAAGATATTTAACTATTGTGTTCAACAAAAGCCCAAAGTGCATTTTATACTTTACCAAATGCTAATACTTGATTTCCATGTTTAATGTGTTGTTACTTTTGTAGTATCTAAACATGTTGATCATGTTATGAGCCTTTTAGGTGCCACGTTTTACAAATAACTTTTAAGATGTTTTGCAAACTAGTGAATACATTATTAAAGATAGACAGAGAAGCATTTATAAGATCAATGTTTTTCAAAAGTGACATCCCAGATACTAAATAAGCCCCAGAATTGCGTATGATAGCACAACGTTTGGTAGCGTTCAGCACCAATTGCACAAACTACAACCAACAACATTTTTATTGAGCTGGATCTTCACTCCAAAACAAGTTTTTCCTCTTCCCTCAGTGATCCATAACTTACGTTCTGCACAGTAAGACCTGTAATGGCAGCTGTTTAGGAGAAACACCCTGGGATCACCTGAAATCCCTGTTTAATTTGTATTAGAGGTAGATCGATATATTGCTTTTTGGGTTTTGTTTTGTTTTTTTTTCCATTTTTTTTTTAAGCTGGCATTTGATCCGTACTAAAAATGTTATAAGATATTTCAGCAGGCAACTGTGTGGGCAGCACTTGGAAGTTCAATAAATGCTACAAGAGTACTATGTGCACATGTATTAGGCTAATAATTGTGTTTATATTGCTGTATAAGAATGTTAATTATCTGAGTGTTTCAATTGTATTTTATTGTCAATGTGCTTTATAAATAAATAAATAAATAAAATAAAACTTAAATATTGGCCTCAAAATCATGTGGATATAGGCCGTGACCAAATTTTTCAAAAAATCTGCATTGTCCATAGAAAAAACAAAAACAAAACATAAAAACAAACAGTAACTCATGTCTTACTTTCAATTTTACTTTTCTATTGCCAAATGTTCAAAAGCCAAACAGGATTTACATTGTATTCCACAACTTCCTAGAGCAACATAATCCTCTTGTGACCTCAGATAACAATAAGCCACTGCTTGAAACGTCTGGCACGTTCTTTGAAGAAAAAAAAAAATCAATATTTATATACCCCCCATGAAGAAAGATAATTCTTTTGACCAGGAATAGTAAAATGTACAATGGGTGCAAGATCACAGCATTCTATGACACAATATACCCAGGGTGTCAAATGTAAAAACCTTGTAAGTAGCAACAAAAGAATGAGGAAGAGGAACGCGGTTGGCAAACTATTTGTTTCTTTTATCATAGTACGAGTCTCAACAACTCTAAACCAAGTATTTAAAAGCAGCCATTCTGTATTATTCATGTACCTCTAATTGTAAGACATAGCAGACTGGACACAGAATCACTGCTAATATAGAACTGTGGACAATTCACTTTTCACTGAAAAGACTGGGTTTCCACATCTTTTTCTGTGGACTTCCTTCATCTGCAAATTCCAAAGAACAAAATAATAATGATTAAAATTTTATCAATTAATATTTTGCGTGTAAATTCAATTAGAACAAAAATATAAAGGTTAGAGAATAATAATAACAATAAAAAAAAAATAAAAATAAAAAAAAAAAGACTGTACTAGCAAATCTGACCAGGCACATCCAAACCTTAGTGCAGTGGTTTCCAACCTTTTTTGGCTCATGACCCCATTTTAAACACCACACATTTCTGGTGACCCCAGGATGGAGACTTTTGTTTTTTTTGCTAAACTTTATTTGGTTCTGATCATGTAATAGTTTGCTATGCTATGTTGCAAATAAAAAATAATTTCAGATGACATTTAGATTACATAATGTATATTATTATTATGGATGGAGGCAGAAAAGTCAGGTTCAGATTACTGCACAAAGTGAGAATTAGATTTTCCTTTGGTCAGGATATGTACAGTCAGTCCAGCTTGGATTTATAAGACTGAAAATTAATACTGAACAATCAATAAGTCAAACTATGAATTATGAAAGAGCTTAAACTGACCACAATGAACATTTGACGGATAAATAGTACCACAGTTCTTGAGTTGCAGCTTCACAGTTAGTCATGTCTTTTATGTATGTGATTTACTGTGAACTTCCTCAGACAAGATGAAATACGTTCAACTACCATTTTTCTCATGATGAAAACGAGACAATGACGAGACTAAAAACACTTCTTAAAAACACTAAGACTGTGTTAATGTGCCTTATCGTTGACGAATAAAAACGAGAGGAAAATGTTTTGTACGAAATAAAAATTTAATGAACACTCTTTCCTCGTTTTCATCTAGAGGAAACGTGAGAGAGAGAGAGAGAGAGAGAAAGAAAGAAAGAAAAAGAGAGAGAGAGAGAGAGAGAGAAAAAGGATCTTCTAGTTCTGTCCTTTGAAGTTTTTTTTCTATTTTCAGCCACGTCTGCTCAGAAGAGTCTGTAGTTGGAAGAGTCATATTTATTGAAAGGTATTTTTTGTGTTTGTTTTTTTTGGTTGGTTGGTGTATCTAAATAAAATTTTGTCAGAACCACTGCATAATTTGGAAATGCATATTTAATAAACAAACCAGATACTTTTAGCAATGGCACTTTTACTTTTAATAATGGCATTTAATCAATATTTTAGCTGTGAAACAATTCAACTGCAATGACAAACAAAAATCATCCCTGAAGTGAAAAATTAAAAGAAACTAAAATGTTTTGACTAAAACTAGACTAAAATATCTCGAGTTCTCGTTTGACTAAAACTAAACTTAAACTGTTGAGACTTTTAGTCGACAAAAATTAGACTAACAAAAAATGATATGTGAATGACTAAATATGACTAAGACTAATAAGGAACTTTGACACAAGACTAAGACTAAATTGAAAAATGGGTGACAAAATTAACACTGATGTGATTGTCTCTGTCAACTCACCATATAGTTATTTTATTAGTAAGTTTATCTTAATTTTTTTATTAATTACTAGAAATTCTAGGCAACCAAATTTGATTTCCAGGCAACCTCACATGGGGTTCCAACCCCAAGGTTGAAAAACACTGCCTTAGAGACTGTTATCACAAAACTTCCCATATGTTAATTAGCAAAGGGTAAAGGTGAAATGATTGTAAACTTTCATAACACTGTGCATTGTAAATCCCTGAGTACTGAACTGAAAAGCACAACAGGCATTTACATGGAGGTGCTATCTGCTAATGAGAAGCCCACCTATGGCTTTATGAGTCACTGATTAGGACGTCAGGTCCTCACAGACCCGGAGGACCAAAACGCCTGGTGTCTGCTCCACTGCATGTGGTGCAAACACATTAGAAATTCTATCTAGAAGAGCACACAGAGGAATTTGTCGTCACCTGGGAGTAATTAGCGTGCAACACAGCTCTTAGCCTGTCTGTTCACACAGTCTGTGTCAACAAGACTAACAGTCCAAAATACCTACAATGACCATGCAAATTATATCACAAACATGTTTTTGTGCACAAACACTACGACTAATTCTTTAGACGAGGTCTAAATTAAATACAGTTGATCCCCTCTTAACTTCATTGGACAAATATGACAAAATACATGTGTCCAGAAGTTTAACATCAGCCATTGATGGGAAAAAAAAAATCATGTTGCTGATGTTAGCCAAGTTTCACTGAGCTAGTATCAGAGTCAGCAGAGGAGGAGAGTAGTATCAGGAAATAGCATCTTCATTTGGTTAACAACAAATACAGAAACTGAATTGGAACGGCAGCTGAAACCAAATAATGGGTAACTGACAAAACGAATGAACAACATAAGAGAAAAACACATTTCATCACAACTGATAAACCACTGCATGATAGACAGACGGAGGAGGAGATGGACATGTTGACTCTTATACCTGCTTTATACGTCAGGAAAAAAATAAAATGTATGTCACTCTAATCTAGTATCAGAGTTTGTTTGGCAGGAAAATATCTTTTTTGCAAAAAAAAATAAAATAATAATAATTGGAGAAGCAGGTTTTGTGTTTGATAATTTATGTAACGCTCCAGTGTTGTATAGTTTTTTTGGTGTCACAAGGCAACAATTCTATTACTATCTTTCAGCTTTACTGTAATTAAAGTGGCTAAACAGGAAATAATGCGACTGCACTTCCTCTTGAACATTTATACCACAAGACTTTAGAGACAACAGGTGTTTTCAGAGGCATGTGACTAACAGTTTCAACCACTGATCACAGTCAGGATTCTGTCAAACTCAACTCCTCACTACACTCAGATTGTCACTGAAATAACCAGGCATCTTCCATAACTGTGATCTTCTAATAGCAGAAAAGGATGTCGAGTTTTGATCAGAGCTTGCAGAGGAAAGGTGTAAATTAGTCCAATCAATCAGTTCATGCTATCTACTGAAATTCTAAATGATTTCCTTTTCTTTTTGTCGGACAGATAAAAAGAAAAAAAAAAAAAAGTTCATCTTTACCTTTACATGTTTTGGTTAGCCCTCCTCAGAGGGGTCACATGATGTTAATATGATGCGTCTTGACAGCAGGAGGCATTCCTGGATAAAACAGCTGAAGAAACATGTCATAGCAATGTCATGTGACCCTTCTGAGGAGGGCTACAGGTTGGGCTGCTCGATTATGGGGGGGAAAAAAAAAATAAATAAAAAAAAAATAAAAATCAATCTCACAATTATTTTGGTCAATATTGAATCACGATTATTTTTGTTTCACAATGCATTCATTCAGCATTTCTCTCTCTCTCTCAAAAAACACTTTGTTGTTGATTCTTTGTGCTAAACATTCAAATTGAAAATAAATTTTGGTTACAAATATGTACTTTACAGCTGTTTTCCAATGGAATGGAATGTATTGCACATGTCTCAGAAATTGTGTAAAGAAAAACGGGAAATAAATCGTTTCAACTCAATTATATGAGTTTTGAGATCATTTGACAACAAAATCGAAATTGTGATCAAATTCGATTAATTGCACAGCCCTAGCTACAGGTGTAGCCGAAACATGTAAAGGTAAAAAATTTACTTTATCTGTCAGACAAAAAAAAGAAAGAAAAATCTTTAAAAGGTGTGCATTTCCAATTACTGAATTACTCTTCTTGCTGCTGCTTTATAAACATCAATAAAATGTTGTTGCAGACTGTCTTTTACTGAACAACATACAGACTGCCACTAAAGTAGGCCAAACTTACATAAAATAGGAACAGAGGTGCTTTGCTCAGACTCTTAATTTGTCAACAAGCAATGGACTGGAGAATGTGAATTAACAAAACTGGAATGCAGAATGACAGAGTAACTCTCAACAAGTCAGGACAAGGGGATGGCCTGTGACATGTGGACAATAGCACACTAAAGAAAAAAAGCTAGCCTTCCCAAGAGACAGCTCGCATTACTTAAAATTCCTTATTAAGTACTCTTCCCTGCAGTCATATTTTACACAATTTCAACGAGGCTTCTACACATCTATATAAAACACAGAACGTGTGTTTGGGTAATGCTAAACTCATCTGAAGTCTACGTGTTCGTGGCTCCTTCATTTATCCCGATGCTTAGTCCTAAATTCTCATCATATATCTTATCATGAATGCTCTGATATATGTAAAGTAGGCTATATAAAAGTGCTACTAGCCTACTTTTCCAAAAAGCATTTGTGGGCCACAGGAAACTGGGACATCA
>JAQQZY010142425.1:0-16694 GCA_030068375.1 Ostorhinchus rueppellii
TTATCAGGCTTCTGCAGAGCTTGATGATAGGCTCATCATTTGAATCAGGTGTGTTGGAAGAGGGACACATCTGAAACGTGCAGGGTTGTGGCTCTCGAAGACCAGGGTTGGCCACCCCTGTAATAGATGGTCCTTTGAATAAAGATGTTTGAATAATAAAACTATAGTCAAAATAACTGATAAATTCAGCTACTTTTTTCTCAAAATTCAGTGTTAAAACAAAAAGTGCAAAAGTTGTGGCAGTGATTTGGAATTAAATCGGCTGAAAAATTCTAGATAAAGCAAAGACAAACCGTAAAATTATTTGAGTTAATTTAAAGAAATCGTATTCATATTAAACAGAGCTCAGTTTTGACCCAAGAGTATCAGAAATGATAAAGGCAGGAAGTCAATTAAAGTGATTAATTTGATTAGCAAAGAGCAATACATTGGACCATACGTGTTAATTTACAGCAAAAAAGTCTGAAAAATGCTATGTTTGATCTTTGGACAACAGGATAGATGTAGATATTCCTTATTACAGATGAGTAAAGTCCTTTTCCTAATATACATATTTGATCCAATCTGTTTTTTGTAGTATATTCTCAGCATTTACAACTTTACACCTTTTACTCCACATTTAATAGAACGTCAGGTTCAGTGTCTTCTTTCTTCTTGAGTTGAATAAATTATAATCATTTAGGTTTCAACTGTTAATTTTTTTTTTTTTAACTTATGTTGACGCTGCGTGATTGTTACCACGCAGGAGCATTTGGATCCGGCATGTTCCCAGCTTTGTTTCTTCATGTAATTTCCTGCCCTGTTGACATCTAACCAGCGATTATTCATGAATTGATAATCCATTAAAAAAAAACAGAAATCCATGTAGGAGTAACGAGCCCCGGCTGCATCCAGGATAAGAAGGAAAATATGATGCTTACCCACAGTTTTTCCATTGCAGTGGTTGATTTGTGAACCTGAACTGTAGGTTTCCTCTGTGTTTATGTTGAAGATAGTTCACGTAGTTTAGTTATAGTGGGTGTAGAAGCAGTTTTAATTTGAGGAATTCCGTAGAATAAAAAAATTTTTTTTTTCAGGTGCTGATGAGCAAGACTTTATTTTTTTTATTGAAGTTAAAAAAGAATGCATCAAATATGGTTTAGAAAACTGTTATTTATTAAATGAATCTTCACCCGTCATGAACCATTTATACTGGTGAATTGAAGCTAACTTCAACTCCAAGTGTATTTTGTTTAATTTCAGGGCTGGACACTACAGACAAAAGGATAAGAAATGTTAAAGATATTCCACAGTTTTAATCTTTTTTTTTTTTTTTGATATGATAAAAGATGAGTCAAAGATCACTTTCTTAGCAAAAACCACACAGATGTAACCTATAAGATAGATGGATTAGTAACTTCGTCATTCAAGGGCATGTAAAAGGAATTTTGTTGCATTAACTCCATTTACAAACAGATCATCAATCAGAACGTGCTGTGTGCATGCAGTTAAAAATCTGTTTAAACCTCTATAAAATGGTTCTAGCAGTAATTTGTAATGTAATCTAAACAGAACTTCTAACGCTACTAATGTGCATTATCCGTTAAAAGCAGAATAATCCTTAATAAACCAAAACGATTGATAAACTGGAGAAACACATTCACTATTAATTCACACAGTTGCAATTTTTTTATTGAATAAGACATGAAATTTTAGTCTTGATTTTCATAAAAACTTGAATAATCATATTAATTAGAGGTTTAAAAAAATTGACTTACCAGAATTATTTTCCCACTCTTGGATAGATGATGGATACTTTATTGATCTTCAATATATATTTGTGTTTACAGCAGCCCAACAAGGGAAGATAAAAGTGCGGTAAAGGGGCATGCAAGGTTTAAAACTATATGAAGATATAAAATACAATAGGAATACACTCATAATAATACAATTATACATAATAACATAACACAATTTTGGTTAAAGTCTTTGTTCAGTGCTTACTGTAGCTCTGATTCAGTTCAGGTTCACGTCTGCAGTGGAAAAACTTTTCATCTTTACTCTTTACCTGATGTGATCTTTTGTTTGTATCTTCTTCTTCCTCGTTCTCCTCCTCCTCCTCTTCAGCAGTGTTGCTGTGTCCCCCGGCGGTCAGAGAAACCCGGTGGCGTCCACTCACAGTATCACCAACGCCACCACGCCCGACCGACTCCGCTTCCCGCGAGGCACCGCCAGCCGTAGCACCTTCCACGGAGGCCAGCTGAGAGACCGCCGCACGGCCACGTACAACGGGCCGCCGGCCTCGCCCACGCTCTCCCACGACGCCACACCCCTTTCGCAGACGCGCAGCCGTGGACCCAGCAACCTGTTCTCCAAACTCACCTCCAAACTCACCCGCAGGTAAGACAGTGAACGCACCACAGCTCTGGCGAAACGCAGCGGGCGGAGGCTCGGTTCTCTTTCTGTTCAGTCAGTTCGAAGATTAAATTCATCCCTTAAATAAGCACTGACATGGATTTTTTTCACCTTTTTTGGCGTTTCCTGACTGAAATAGAAAGCGGACAGACTGCAGCCTTGCTCGGAGCAGAATAATCCCCTGCGACTCTGTCTGTTCGAATTAAAAGCCAATCAACACAGTGCCTTGTAGAATTAGGATGATTAATTACATGCTGGGGGAACTCTTCACTGTCCTGTACGATGTGATTTATTCTGAAGTCTAAATTGTTTATTTGTCGCTGCCTGGTTGCCAGCCAATGACATTGAGACCAAACTGAAATGCACACAATCAGATGTTTGTAAGATGATGTTTTGAATCCATAAGAGAATGAACAAATCTTTCCATGCAGTACATTCACTGAGCTTGTTTGTACAGAAATTTGCACTTAGTTTATTTTCTTTGGTCCAAATGAAGATGGAAACTCTTCAAATTCAGTCTGTTTAGGTTCATACTTTCCCATCGTGTACAAACTTTAGCTTACAAAAAGAACTTTCTAAAGCCTTATTTCCAAAAGAGGCATAATCCTCATTGGCCTCAGGGTTGGATCACATTACAATTTATTACTCAGTTTATGGCATCGTCAACAAATAGAAGTGGTAAAGTAAATGTGAGCTTTAGTTTTACTGAGAGAGCAAAAATCGGACTCTCCTCAGTACGTAAAACATAAAACTAAACTCGATGCGTCTCTATATTTCTGCATTTCCTCACTTATTTTCCAAAACCATGAATATTACTGCAGTTCTAGTCCCAGATTAAAGTTGTTACAAGTTCTGACTTGGGTTTTCTTTTCCAAAGGATAACGAACCCAGTTATTATGTCCACTTTATACGTCCCCATTTCCCAGCAAACAAAGTGTTGGATTGCATCATTTCTCATGTGTTGCTCCTAATACTTGGCCATTGAAATGTGACATATTCCTTTCTAAATAGTGGTTAAACACAAAAAAAAAAAAAAAGTTGGACTTGTTGGTCATTATAATTCCACCTCCTGCCTCAGACATGAGCAGATTTTTGTTTGGGGCAATGAATAAACAACTATATCTCCCAGAAATTGATTGATAAATGTATCATGTTGTAGGTCTATGCACTAATGGGGGAAAACTACTTTATTACATCATTATTGTTTGGTGTTTTATTGAATGTTCCTGTTTACAAGAGCTTCCTTCATTAAAAAGTAGATTGAGTAAGGTGCTTAAATTCAGCCTTTCCTCTCCTGCTTCTTAAATATAGGGCATTAAAAAGAACAATTATCAATATTTACATAAAAGAAACATGTCATTTCTCTGTATTGGATAAGAAAAGGCTTGTATTGTGTGAACATAAACAGGATTGTGTTTCTCACTCTGGACCAAATGAACCAAACTTCAAGTGCATTTTTAGCACTAATCATAACACTGACATTTAGCTAAAACCTTCAATTCTGAAGTTATTTTGTTGCAGCAATAAAACTGCTTTTTAGGGATTTGTTTGACCATTTTTATAACATCACAATTAGACCGCAGAAGAGCTTTTTACTGCATGAAAAGACATTAAAAAGCGGCATCCAGGCCAGCGACTCGACTCCCGCAATGACTGACCTAAAATGAGGAATTGAAATCATATCTGAAAAACATGAATCTTCCCTTTTCACTGTTGATGATTCCAATCACCCCATTTTTGTTCACTCATTCAGATTCCTCATGCCCCCCCCCCCCCTCCTCCTCCTCTGCCTCTCACTTCTCCTTCACCATTTTCACTGTTTCTTTGTCTGATTCTGTTGTAGAAACATGTCATTCAGGTTTACCAAAAGGTAGGACTCTTGTACTGCCTTTCGCTCTCTGTTCCGAAAAATAACGAAAAACACTGAAACTCTACAGGCGCGTGGGGCTGCTGGCACTGAACTAACACACTGCTTAACAGATAAAAACTCTGTGCGAGTACATTTACATACACAAATTCTCATTCATCCTCTGTAGTGTTCAATTAATACTGATTTACATGATTACATATGGTATTTTTCCTGTAAAAAATCACATATTTTGATGTTAAGTGTCATCCTGAAGCTAAATTGCATGCCGCAACTTCTTAAAATTAGCCCAACTACCAAAAAAAAACCCCCCTCAGATTGTGTATAAATGATAATATTGCCTTGAACGGTTTTACAGACATCAGGCTAAATTAGTATTTCTGTGTGTGTAAATGTACTCCTTATGGCTGTGGTTGGTGTGAGTGGATAAAGGCTGATTGTGAGAGCAGACCGAACTCCTCAAACAATCAGTCGATTAACCAACAGCAACAATAAAGCAGCTTGCCACTAATCAATCGCCAATGCATGCATGGGGTCGCTTCTACAGCTGCCATTGATTGTGGTTTGTGTTCTCTTTATTTATTTATTTTCCCCATCACAGTGATTGTTGTTGACGATCGAGCTCTTCTATCTCGGTGCCTTAAATGTTTTTTCTGCTGCATTATTCACCATAAAGCAGAGTTTTTATTAACGATCTCTGGCGCAGACGTGGTTTCTCCGACAGCGAGGAACAAAAAAAACCTCTGCCCCAATAAGAGACATATAGCCTTTGTTGTGTTTAGATTGTCGTGTTTGTGTAGGACTGTGATATATCCAGTGGTAGTAAATGTACTGTGTGTTTTGCTTTGCATAAGGCCTTAGACACTTAAGTTTACAGTAGATATTATATAAGGTCCGTTGAGTCTTTGTGCTGTTTTTGTCTTTTGGTTAAGAAACATCAGTGTTTCTGGGCTTTGGGGAAGTATTTAGGAAACTGCATTCAGAGGTGTAGACCAGTGTGGGTGATGAATTCAAGTTCATTATTAGAAAAATGTACTGCATCTCATCCTGTTTAGTTATGGGATAGACAGACCATCAATCAACCATGTCAGATATATGTCACTCTATCTCAGACGATAAGACTACTCATCAGCTATTGTCAGGTTTTGTCTCAATTTTTGAGGTTGTAATATTTAGATTTGCTTGGTTTTACATTTAATTCAAGTGAAACAGGAATTTTGACGTTCATATCACCTCGAATTATGTGTATTAATTTACAGACAGAGGAATCACAGGATAAATTGTAAAAAAAAAAAAAAAAAAACCCAAAAAACAATTAAAATACTCATTTTAATATCATTAACAGTTTTGCATAGAAATAAATGCATCATTATAATTTCTAATGTTATAATCTGCTGAACACTGATTTACAAAATTAACATAAATAATATAACTGAGTTAAAATATCCTAAAACAAAAGCATCAGTAAATTCCCTCTTTCCTACAATCAAATCCCTGAGTTTTTAATTTTTTTTTTTATGGATTAAAAAATTAATAAAAGGTGCAATTAAACTCCACCAAGCATAACATGTTTTTCAGATTTGTCTGGCAGGTTGAATTAGTGTTGAAGTCAGTTTGTGGCTGTGAAACTGACCTGAGATCAGATCAGGACACTGTATTATGTAAATGTCTAAATAAATGTTACTGAGTGATGAGGTGTTGGTGGCGTCCCAGAACAGCGCGGAGGGTTTTTGGCCCTCGCAGGCTGCCGTCTGGAGGCTCAGCAGTGCCCTCTGGTGGCTGCTTCTAGACAGAGTATGTCTCAGCTCTGGTTTCATTTTCATCACCGTCCTCATCCCACTATCACCTCACTTTGGTTTTTATGTTCGTCCTTGTTTCTATGGAGCCCGAAAACCAACACATGTAGAAAAGTCAAAATGATAACAGAATACATCGGCAATTAATACGGTTTAATTATTGCAATGGTGCCTCATGATCACTTATCATCTTTATCATCCTCTTTTGTTGATAAAAGCCTTTTTTTTCCCCTTTTTTTTTTAACTTTATGTGGATCTTTTATTTTACAATTTTAGCTTGAAATGTTTTTGGTTTTCAACATTCCTGACATGTTATTATTAAACATGAGGAAAATCAGTTTTTAGAAAGTTTGTCATTAATGATTCTGTAACTGAACAGGCTGATGTGATTCATTCTGCAGCTCTGACATATATTAAATACTGAAATAAAGACAGTTTGAAGAAGTCACATACCAGTAAAAAGAAATTATTAGTTGTATTTCAATAGCTGAAATGACTAGAACTAACAGTTAAGAAAAAATATGACGGTTTAATCTGTCATGCAAGAAAAACAAGTTGAAAATTTGTAGTTTCTGGAGTTAAATATGAAATGATGTCATAAATAAATAAACCAAAGAAAAGTAAAATGTTGTGATGATGTGAAGAACTACATTCATAATGGAGCAGATTTGACTTGTTTGTTAACGGATTATATGGAGAATTGGGACCGTTCACTGATCCGATGCAGACTGTATTTGTATAGTACCTCTGTAGATAAATGAACCCAAAAAAGTAAACAAATATGTAAATAGTTTGATCTTTGAAGGAAGCCAAATTAGAAAGACAGGTCTTTATTATTTGTCCTTTAAAAGTTACAATTAATGGAAATAAATAAAAGCAGTGAAATTAAACAAAACTAAAAATCTGAATTCTTGTTTTTACTCCTACTTTAGAAATAGACGTTATAGTTTATAAAGAATCGTTCAGCTTTACATCAAAATGAGTTTTCGATGCGATGGTCTCAGGAGGCAGCAGGAATAAATAAAATGGACATAAAATATACAACTCTGTCTTAGTTATTGAACAGATGACTCTAGTAACATACTCTGTTATCTGTTTGACCTGTTTATATTCTGACACTTCCGGGCTTCCATACTCTTCCTCATCACCTCTTTTGACGTAACCTCCTCAGAGGTCCAGTCACCTCCCCCTCCCTCCTGCCCTCCCTCCTCTCACAGTTTTTGTGTAAATGTCTTCCTAACCTTCCTTTGACCTTTAACCTTTACCTCTTGCTGCTCTTCCTCTCCGCTTAGGGTCAGTATTGACCCGGCCAAACGGCAGACGGCCAAAACAGGGCCTGCCAACCCCTCTACCCAGGGAGCAAAGACCCTTAGTAAGTCTTCTGCCCTCCAGTCTTTATCAGCCTTTCCTTCCTTCCTTCTCATCATCCTTCCATGGTTACTTTTCTTTCTTTCTTCTTTTTTTTTTTTTTTTTTGGAATATATATTTTTCTTCTGTTTTTGGCCTCAAATCATGTTGTTCATTTATTCTTTCGCTCTCTCTTCCTTTTCTTTCTTTTTTCCTCATATGTCCATTAAGAAATTTGCCGTCTCTTCAGAACCTCCCCTTTTTCTTTCTTTCAGATCCAAGAGCAGAAGATATAGAGAGTTGTAGGAAGTCGCAGATGAAGATTTAGAGTAAGGGTCTGTTTCCTAACCTCTGAGACGACAGTGTCAGTTATATCGAAGGACCCCTCACCCCCGGTCTTGTGATTTAACACGTTCACGGCCTCCTCGACCTGACACTTGACCTGCTGTCGGTCCTGTCTGTTCACTTGAGCTATTGAGTCCCTTCCTCCTCCACCCGTCCTGTTTTTCTGTTCTCCAGGCTGCAGTGCATGCTGGGAGCCTGACACTGTATTCATGTCCTGTCAGAAAAGCAGAATACGAACCGTAGACGCCACATTGGTCGGTGGATCGTACGTCAGCGTCGCCACCATATTGGACTACTCTAGACTGGACTGTGAACACAGAAAAAGCACAGTAACATAACTCAGAAACTCGCTTAAAACACAGATCATCAACCATTTAATATAAAACAAGTCACTGAAAAGTTGGTGCCTTTTTATCCAGAAAAAAAAACAACTGTTCCTGTTTTATCTTCTAATTAATTTGATAGTGGTTTTTTTGCACAACAGATGAATTGGCTGATATCACCACCATGACATGCCTATGAAAATTATTTTACACTGTGGCTAGTACATGTCAAGTTGTGTTTTTTCAAGTTTAAAAGATTTTTTTTTTCCCAGGTGACGTTTGAAGACATTTTAATGATCACAACATTTCAGTTACAATTCTAAAATGTTTGTTCAGGATCAAAACATGCAGGAGTAAAATGGAAAGTAAAGCCAAAAAAAAAATCCGCAACAGAGATATTTATCAGAATTTGTGGATATAAATGTATATGTATAAATATATATGTATATTACATCACAATTGTTTTTGATTGAGTAGTTGATTGATTGACTTTTAAAATGGGACCATTGGTATTAATTATTTAACATTTACATGTAAATGTTAAATGTACAAGCGATTATAGCCATATTGCTAATTTCCATGTCTAGTCCCATTATCAGTACTGTTTTGTTGCTTGTCCCTGCTTCACATGACCTATTTTTGACTATTTTTACATGTATGTGTTTACTGTCCAGTCCTGTCCAATGTGGTGGAAATGTTGACGTAAAGTGGCCAATGAGCATCTCAATATAGTTGAGACTATAAATACTTTAAAACTCATATTAATTAAAGTAAATGCCTACTGTTTATCTATTTAAACCCAAAACAATACTGGAGATGGTAGTTGGATTAAGTAAGGTGTGTTTGATGTGCAGATTTGTCACATGTGATGTAAATTAAATATCCTTTGGACTGTTTGGATTTGTGTACAATGGATACTTTTGGATGTCAAACTATATTTTCCTTAATGCTGAGTTCCAATAAGAATGATTATCATATAAATCTAAAAGACGTAGAGTAAAACTCGTTCATCATGTAGACTCTGTAAAGCTCAATAGTATTTCAAGAGTCTGTGCAGAGCTGAGAGTCTGCATAAGAATGGAAAAGAAAACTTCAGTGACTTTAAATCAAGTTTAAAACCTAAACACATAATTGCAGTTGGAGAAGCCCAAAGTCTAAACTTTTATAATTGCTCTGTATGTTCTCTGGGCTTTGTAAGAGAGATAAATATGTTTGGAGGTAGTTTAGAGGCTTCAGGTGGTGGCTTTCTTTACTAAAAAGTAAGAAAAGAAATAAACAGTCCATGACACCACCAAAGACAAATAAACTGGATAAATACAAACATAAAAAGAATAAGAAAAATGTGGGAAGGATTCAGCTGGAATTGAAATATAAATCGCTGCATGTTTGCAAGAGTTCAATAAGAAAACACAGTAATAAGTTAAGATAAGGGAGTAAAATAAGCATATAAGCATTTTTATAAGTAAACTAAAACTAGTGTGTGTTATGTCGTAGAGAAAATTGGGTTTTTCAGCTTTACTAAAAAAAACAACAAAAAAAGCTCTAAATCATGTCCATCAGTAATAAATCTCATCAGAGCAATAAACAACATCCAGTGGCAAAATAGTCAAATTATTCATAAATTGTCACTGTAACTGATATGGAATTTGCCTCAAGCTTGTTTTTTCAAATTAAGAGGAAAACGCCTTTTATTCCTATAAAATGAGACAATTTCTTTAATTTCTTTCAGTGTTGGAGGGATTTCCAGCCTTCACTTTACAGTGTAATACAGTATCATCAGCGTATAGATGTATTCTGATATTAGACGCAGGGGAAACGATGTCATCTGTATAACGACTGAAAGTGTAAAGCAGTGGGAGGATGATGGTGAATGGAATCTGTCGATGTGTCACCTTTTATTCTGGCTGAAGAACTCGTTGAGTTTTCACACGTTGGCTCCGTTCCCATGATGCTCAGCACTAGTTAATAAAACAGCGCTGAGTTGAAGACTTGTCGAACATGTCGCTTCAGTCACAGGGACAAACCGTTGCCGGGGGAACATTTGGTTCAGTTTTTACAGCCTGTGTTTCAGTCGACTTCCTGTCGTTTCCTGTCTGCAGTAGAGCAGAAAAATATCTGGTTGCCTCCAGCAGCATCAGCGGGAGGCGTTTGTGTGTCCGTCAACAGTCGAGGAGGTTTTTTTCCGATTTGTAGAATGTGAGCAGGTCTGTGGATGCTGCTATTATTCATCTGATCAGACTCAAAATGAGAAGATACTGATGATCAGACCCATGACATCCAAACAGGAAACATAAGAGATGAAACATTTCAAAAAATCTAATAATACAGTTACAACGGGTGGTGATTTTCTAAAAATGTGATTAAAATTCAGTAAAGGTTTTTTTTTTCACATTTGGCTCATTTTTACGCACATTTGAAGTTTATTTTAGCTTTTCTGACAGTGTAGTAAAAATTTATTTGGATTCCACAAGAAGTTTTCCTTATCCTTAACATTCTATTAATTGTCCTTGTTTTTCCTATCTCCCCCCCCCCCCATTTAATAAGCATTGTAGAATTAAGAAATGTTACAGATGTATGTTTGTAAGGTCACAATAAACCTTTCATCTCCACTATATTAAGGATTTAACCTAAAAGAAGTTCACAGTTGAATATCAACCAAACCTTTCTCTAAAAAATAAGGATTTTCATTCATGTGATGCTTATTTTATCTCCAGAGAAACATGAATAAACAGTGACCAAAATTATATAAAGGTAATCAGATAAAGCAATAAAATCCGAACTTCATCCCAGAATAAAACTGTCAGATTCCTTTTAGTGTCTATTAAAGCCTGTCGTGTTGTATCTGTAGTTAAACTGTTGTTAACACATGTTACTGTTGCTCCTCAGATGTGTTTCCTGCAGTTTTACTCTATAAATGTTCTTATTCATGTTTATGTTTGCTGGTTTAGTTTGAATCGTCACGTCACGGTGTGAACATTCATCACTGTTTATTTCTCTTTGTGTCATCACTCTTCACTGATCTACACGGAAGGAAATGTTGTACTTTTGTGTTGTTTTGTTTGGGGTTTTTTTTTTTTTTTGAGTGGTAGCTGTTTCACCTCTTTTTTTCTTCTCTTTTCATTCACTGATATTGATCGATAATTATTTTTGTTGTGCACAATCCACATCTTTTTTTCTTCTTTTTTTCCCCCTCCTCCTCCTCCTTTCTGTCTGATCTTCTCATGCACCTCAGAGTCTCAACCGAGTTTGAGAGAAACGGGAGACTTGAGGGCTCAAGGTGAGGTTTACCTGGACCCCCACCCACCCACCCACCCACGCAGAAAACAAGGGCTGTGCGATAGGAACGTGTCATTTCACAAACGCACAACGCACGAGTTCTGTCAATTTAATCGCAACAGGAAAGACGGTCCATTATTTCACTCAATTTATACTTACTTCGACAGATTTAATGATTTTACTCCTTTTCGTGGCATATTTATTATCTCACACACAAGATGCCAAACATTTACGATTAACAAAACATCAGAAATGACTACACTGGTCAAAACACTTCCATGACATAGTCGCTATTGCTCTGTTTTTTTCCCCCCAGATAAGGTTCCCTTCCTAAAGCAACACTCAGGTTTTACAGTCAGCCAAAAAAAAATCACCATAAATGATGGAAATTCTAAATAATTACATTTCTCATGCTTCCTCGGGCACAATAAAACTCCATGTCTGCCTTCATCTAGAGTTACATTGACCCTTTCTCATTTTATCATTCAGTACTTTTAGACATAATCTCACAAAATACTTTGGAAGGAAAGAAAGAAAGAAAGATCATTGCGTCTTGCAGTCGAAGTAAATCCAGCCCTAAAATGTTAACATAGTCAATATTAAAACCACACCTGTACAGCTAATACAGACTTACCATAGATATTATATGTAAACCATAATGTACACAAGATCACGCTGTAGATCAGGGGTGTCAAACTCATTTTAGTTCAGTTCCACATTCAACTAAATTTGGTCTGAAGTGGACCGGACCAGTGAAATAAAAACATAATAATAGATAAATAATGTCAACTCCAAACTTTTCTCTGTTATAGCGCGAAAAAAAGTAAAATTAAACAATGAAAATGTTTACGTCTACAAACTATCCTTTCCAAAAGTGCAAATAACATGAGCAACCTGAAAAATAAGTGCGATTTTAACAATATTCTGCTTCAGTTTATCATTTCCACGTGTTCATGATAACTTACAGACACAGTGGATCTACAAATACACAAAACATTTAGTAACAGGAAGAATGTTGTTAAAATTGCACTTGAACCATTTCAGGTTCTTTATATTTGCTCAGATTATTTACATTTTTAGTGAAATTATACTTTGTTGTAGTGTCAATATGTGAAAATATTTACATTTACAAAGAGAAAAAATTGTAGTTGAGTATATGTTATTCTGTTAGTATCTTACTGGTCTGACCCACTTGAGATTGAATTGGTCTGAATGTAGAAACGGACACTAAAATGATTAATATCTTTTTTTTTTTGCATTTCACATATTCATCCCAAGGGCCAGACTGGACCCTTTGGCGGGCCAGATTTGGCCCCCGGGCCGCATGTTTGACACCTGTGCTGTAGGTGAATATCCTTATTAACAAAACAAATCATTAATTTACCATTTCACTGATTAAAATGGTCTTTTTAGTCTATGATCAGAATTAAACCTAAAGCAAAACGACAGACTTTCCATTTCCTTTATTATTTATTTATAATATACAACAAAACACCTGAAGACACAAAAAAAACTTATATATACACATGCATACAAGATTTCATTTGCATATTCAAAAAGGAATGGGAGGAAGTATGACTTATTTAAACCCACTTCTTCCCACACAACAGTCTGTTCTTTAGCTTCCTATCAACATAATATATGAAAAGTCAAATCCCTTAGATCTTTTGTAAGTAATTAACCTCACTTATAATCCTCACACACACACACACACACACACACACACACACACATATTAACATACCAGAAAAGTTTAACTTTACTTTGAAAAGTAAAGTTGTATACTAAATATATAGATACTTGTACTGCCTGAAAAGCCAGACCCCTATTGTTGTACTCAAACAGTAGAGGTCAATAAAACTCTGGCATGATAACGCAGATTGTGTTAATAAGTATCTGATATCCGATGAATCTACTGTGGGGAAAAAAAATGAGCATCATTAGAAACTGACTTTGATCTTCAGTTGAATATTTTACTTATTGAAGTGATGTCAAATTTACTGCGAAAAAAAAAAAAAAGATTGAATTTTATATCTGTCAATGAAACGGTAAATAAGAGTCGTGGGAAAGATAGAAAAAAGGTACAAATTTGTGGGAAAAACAAGTTGATCAATAAACGTGAAGGATGAAGTGAATCAGTGCTTTTAGAGCCAACGTTTACATCAATGGGTTTAACTACAGCATCAAAATAAAGCTCGCGTCATTTAAGAAATAAAGAATGGAAATAATCTGTCTAAAATGTTGCTTTAAAGACTGATTTATAACTTTGACGTCACATCGCACAGCCCGCCGTCGTAGGCGTCCGTTTGTCCTCGTGCTTCTGCAGCGTCACGGCCAATCTGACCTCATAAGCCCCGCCCCCTCCCGCTTTACTTCTGCTGGATGTTCAAAGTGTGTGTGGGCCTGGTGGTTTGTTTGTTTGTTTTGCATGGCACAGCTCTGTTTGTGCTGCATGTGTTTTTATGTATTTATTTTATTTAATCCTTGATGTGAAAAATCCCCGTCTTGCTCTAAAATCCCGCTTTTCCGCAGCATGGATGTGTTTGACCTCCGCTCACGTCTGTCGTGTTTACATCGCAGTCGAGCTACAGAGCTGAACGTGTTCTCAAAGCACGTATTTACCCCAGTCAAAGCTCACGTCTGGCTCTGCCGCTTTAATGCAATGGTATAAAACACACAGACGGGTGGAGGCTGTGTTCTGTGTGGAATCAACACCAGCCTTGAGCTGAATATTTGCCACTTTGGGCTCAAAGGTTTGACAGCAAAGATAAGAATAAACCATGTGTTTCTTCAGCCCCTTTCAGACATTTAACTCCTTGATTGTCAGGCTACTCTTTATCAGAGCTTTACAGAATCCGGTTTATTCCTTTCAGAAAAAGATCATAAATAAAATAAAATAAAATGCATCAGTGGGATTAAAACAATACAGAAATGAAAAGAATATTTTAATACATTGTTTAAGAAAAGCAGGAATAGAAATAAAACCAAAAATAACCTGTATGGATCAAGAAGATTCAAGATGAAAGAAAAATAATGGTAAAATAAAATTCCGAAACCACACATTTGGACATTTAATCAAATTGTTAAAACACACATTTTTAGGTTGAGATTCCGAGCATCCTCTTTATCAGAAGTTTTAAAAAAATCATGTTTATTCCATTCAGAAAATAGATGAATAAATGAAAATACATCAGATGGATAAAAGCAGTGTATAACTTAACAGAAGGTGTTAATAAATGGTTCAAATAATGAATAGAAATAAAACTAATAAAAACACACATTCAGAATTACACACACAGAATAATTTTGGTTTTTTTTTAATGGTAAAATAAAATTCTGACATCAGATATGTAGACATAAAAATTATTTTTTTGAAAGCACACATTCAGAACAAGTCCGTGACCCACTTCAGGGTCATGACCTTAGTCTTTATGTAATAATTGGACAAACAAACATTGACGTCAACCTTTAGTTTGTCATTTGAAGACATTCGTCAAAATGACCCATGAATAATTTGACCATATATAGACAAAAGGTGCAGTTAGTGAAACATATTAACCACAATAATGAAGCTGTCGACAAGAAAAAAAAAAAAAAAGTTAAATAAAAATGAAACAAAGTCTTGAGTCGGAGAGCATGAAGTTTGTCAAATTTTCAACATGGCCGACATTAAACCTTCTATTTGACCTGCGATCTGATCAACGGAGGAAAAATTAAAAGACGGATCAGATCATTAATTAGAGGATCTGAATAAAACAGATAAGAGTCTGTTGGAAAAGATAATTGACTTATTTATGCAGAGAACTTTACTGTAAGTCTATGGGAGCTGGGCTTTTTGGAGCAGCATCTAGTGGCCATCAGCGGTATTACACTTTGGTCACTGGAGTGGTGAAAGCTGCTATTATTATTCAAGTATTCAAAAGATTCAAAGATTTTTACTTTGTATGTTGTGTGCATCTCCTGAATGGACAGAGAACTGAGATTTCATTTCTCTCACCTTGTAAATAAGAAGAGGTAAAAACAGAATTAGAATAAAGAATAAACTATAATAGAATATTTGGTGTCTGAGATGTGGATCAGAACATCATCACATATCGTCACCCTCTTAAAATAATTGCCCAAGTCATTTAATTCTCATGTTCTACGTTTGACTGGCCTTATTGTTTGTATGTTAATAGGCATCTGTTGTTAGTAATTGTTAGTAAATATATATTCAACAAATGGTTCAGTTTTTTGCATTTCCTGAAAAATCTTTTTTAAAAAATGACTCGGGCGATTATTTTAATAAAGCGTCGATTTGACAGGACTATGGTTTGAAGCTTTACTCTAAACCCATGTAGATAATGATAGAGACATAGATACTTTTCTCCCACAGCTAAAGCTACCAACTCTGACAGATGAGCAAAATAAGAGACTTTTCTCACCAATAACTGAAGAGGAAATCCACCTGGTAATCAAAACATTGAAAAAAAAAAAAGAAAGAAAGATAACAGGAACGGATGGATTTAACCCTGAACGGTACAAAATTATAGGGTCACCGAACCTCAACTCTGCTGAGGACATTCAACTGGGAAATGGATTAAAACAAAACAAAACAGTGATGCAATGATTTCCCATCATCCCAAAGGAAGGAAAAGACGGACTAGAATGTAACTATCGCCCAATTAGTGTCTTAAATATTGATTATAAACTGTTTGCATCTATAGTATCAAGGAGATTGGAAACCATTTTACCACTTTTGATACATAAAGACCAGACTGGATTTATTAAACGTATGACAACAGTGCAGTAGAATCAGCAGCAGTCAACCACCAAAAGCAAAACTGTCATATTTTTACAGTTGTGCTCCTACGTTTGCATCCCCTGACTGAATGCACATGGGACGGCCTTGGATGTTCCAACATGACAATGACCCAAAACACAAGGCCTAGTCCACCTGTCATTGGCTACAGCAGAAAAAAGTGAAGGTGAAGGTAGGGCTGCTCGATTATGGAAAAAATCATAATCACGATTATTTTGACTCATATTGAAATCACGATTATTTACACGATTATGTCTTCAATTTAGAACTGCATTTATTGAACATTAAAAAAAACGCTCTCCTGTTAAATAGCTATATATAAATATCTTGTGATGTTGTTGTTATGCCTTTGGATTAAAAATGTTAATAATTTAATAACCGTAGTAAGTTAGTTGAACAGACTTCAGTTCATTGTGCATAAATATGTAGGTTAATTTCATGTTCAAACGGTTCAAAGGCCACTGTTAAAAGTCTTCAGTGAAACGTCCCTCTACAGAGGATCAGTTGTTTATGACAGAGTGGGTGTTCATCTCAGCTAAAACCAT